>QANZ01000955.1:63178-124538 GCA_003254925.1 Chamaecrista fasciculata | reverse complement strand
GAAGCATCTAGTGCATGTATCTCCATACACCGAGGTCATGCTGGTCTTGGTTCATTTACGTTCCCACGTGAATAATCGACCAGGGACAGTTTTAGATTAATTATCATATAATTAATCAAGGATTGTTATCATAGTAAACATGCTAATAATATGATAACGACTCAATTTATCATCCATAAATTAGTCAACCAGTATGTTCTCACATACCAAATGATTGGCCCTAGGGCACAATCTCCAACATTAATCTCATCTCTGTAACTGTATGTGAATTTTGAATCTCTTGAATGATAGTACCTAGAAGAGTTTCGGGTTATGTTTTGTTCTTGAGTTTCTTGCTATCTGAATTTAGATTCATTAGTCTAAGTTTAGATTCATTCTTGCTATGTGAGATTTGATCTACCTTAGTTCTTATCTTGAAATCTGATTTGAGATTACTAATTCTTCTACAACGTTTGAGACCTAGATTGAATTAGATTTGGTTTATCTCATTTGAATATGATTGTCTTCTTGAATTTGTGGAAACGTTTTTTGAAGTTTGAGAAATTGAAGGTGTAGGACGTTTCATACCTTTCAAATTTTATAAAGATTTCATTGAAACGTAATTTCTTCGAGCCAAATGAACTTGAAATTTTACAAAGTGATATGTCGATGATCAATTAATTAGCTTCATATTGATGCATAACCTGATTAGACATTTTAAACATTGATTTCTTCAATTTGTTTTTCTATTCATTCTATTTTTGTTCTTATTAATTCATTGTTGATCATAGTTATCTTATTACTCTTACTTTCTTGATTTTTCATTTTATTACATAAAACAATTTCCTATTGTGTCTTACTTACATATTGTAATCAAATTCAATTCACTTTCAGTGGAACTGACCTTACTTCCATATCCACTTGTTGGGCCAGTTCTGATGGAATTTATTCAAAGTGTTCTTTGGGCCTATATTTTAGTTAGCCGGTTTGTTTTTTTTAGTATTAGTTTTCTTTTTCCTTTATTTCTTTTATTTTTCTTACTATTTTAGTTTTTCTTTTCAAGTTTTTCTTTTATTTTAACGTTTTATTATTTTCACTTCCATCACAATTTTTAGGGGAAAGAATTAGATAAGGTTCCTTATATCTTTGTTATAAAGTTTTCCAATAAGCATTTAACACGTGACAAAAATTTGATACTTGATCAATCATGGTAGAGAGAGAATATTAAACACATTTTTTTGCATGACCAATCATAAAAGAGAGAGAATGTAAATCAAGCTTCTAATTGGAGGAACCTTACAACAAACATATAAGTAACCTCATCAAAGTTTTCTCCCATTTTTAATCCCTTTTAATTTTTACATTTCATTTTCACTTAACCTTTCTCACATTAGCGATTTGCCCTGGTAGAGAAAGAATACCTTCGTGCTTCATCTTCTTCCTCTCATTCTCGCTGTCGTCGACCGTCCTCCACCATTCGTGGTTGTTTCCGGTGACTGTTTCAAAGAGTGGTAGTTTGTCCTCGTTGTCGTTTGTGCTTTCAATGGTGGTTTGTTCAATGCCTTCGCTGCTCGTGGTTCTCCTCTTCATCGGCGTGTGGTAGTCCCGTTCAATCTCCATTCTTGTTGTTGCTTTGTAATTGCCAAACAGTGAAGAGTTTCTCTATTCGAAGTTGCTTGGTTCTTCAAGTGCTGTTAGATTTTCTTTCCTCATCTTTTCTTTTTGGGAGATTAGTTAGTCAGGGACTTTGTTGATTTTTTTGGTTTAAGTTAAAGAAATAAGAAGGAAAACCACAACAAATGGGGGAACTAGAACTTTGGGAGGTGCTGAGGTGTCATTAAGCGGACCTCCTAAGGTTCCACTTTCCCCATTTGCTATGGTTTTCCTTCTTGTGTATTTTTTATTGGGTGAAAGAAGAGCTGGATTGGGTGTTTCTTTAGGTTAGGAGGGAATGGAATTGAGGTTTTGATGTGCTTGATTTTTTCGTCTTTGTGAAGAGACCAACAATTTGGCACGATAATCATAGTCCCAAGAAAAGAAAGCAACAGAATAGACGGGTATATCAGAGGACTTGGAATGTGTTGAACATGAGACATTGGGGATGTCCACAACTCTATTACAATTTACTGGGTTTTCCTATTAGCCTCTAATTGCTTTTGGGAAAGTATTCTCGGCTCACCTACGAGAAGAATGCTACAAATTTGAGAAAGCATTCACATAAACCTTATGAGCTATCTTTTGAAGCTCGGACACGACACAACACTTGCCATCTCTTAAACGGGGTAGGGAGTTTGGGGTTTTAGCTTTTGGTGCCATTTAAAACAGTGTTTCATAACCGAACCGGACAAAGACTCAGAGAAGTGTTCAGTTCACGGTTTGATTGGTTGAATCGATCGAACCATTGGTCGGACCGGATGACGCAATAAATAATAATTTTTAATATATTAAATATAAACCCTCTATATTTTTTGATTGGTTGACCCAAAATATTTCCATATGCTCAGCACACAAAGACAGCAAATAACCCGGACAAAATATTAATCAAAATACTCCTAGAACACAGCCAAATGGAACCCACACACATTATCAAACCCTCTAACACCTAAACCAGTTTCGGCATCCAAATAAAAACTAAAGAGAAATTACATGACAGTTTCGGCATCCAAAATCATCACAAATAATGATAAAAACATGGCAACAACACTCCCAAATGGACCCACACACAATATCAAACCATCTAACACCTAAACCATGAAGAAAAAATGTGGAGAAACTAACCTCTTGCTTCAAAACTGAGCGGACAGCAGAGCAGCGAAAACAGGGGACAACGGCGGCGGAGGAAGCAGCAGCGGCGGCGATGGAACCAACAACGGCGACTATGGTATTGAGAGTGAGATGGACTGATGGAGGCTAGGGTTCTTTGAAGAAATGAAGATGAAACTTGAAAAATGAAAATGAATGAAAGGCTCGACAACTCAGTAGCTATTTTTTAGTTTTAATCCATTTTTTTAAAATAAAAATAAGGCTAAAGTGCACTTTTGGTCCCATAACTTTGGCAAAGGTTTCAATTTGGTCCCATAACTTTTTTTGTTGCAATTTTGGTCCCATAACTTTGGCAACGGTCTCAATTTGGTCCCATAACTTTTTTTGTTGTAATTTTGGTCCTATAACTTTTGAAAACGTCTCACCGTTGGTCCCAATACTGATTTTCATCCATTATCTATCGTTAAAGATGATTTGACATACTGAGTTGGATGATGACGTGGCAAATATGGGTGAAGTTTTGGGACGGATGGAAATCAGTTTGGAACTAATGGTGAGACGTTTTTAGAAGTTATGGGACCAAAATTGAAACAAAAAAAGTTATGGGACCAAATTGAGACCTTTGCTAAAGTTATGGGACTAAAATTGCAACAAAAAAAGTTATGGGACCAAATTGAAACCTTTGCCAAAGTTATGGGACCAAAAATGCACTTTAACCTAAAAATAAAATACAACTCAGTGGCAATTTATGAATTTTTTTTTTAAAAAAAAGGGGAACCGCCGGTTTTTTAGACGGTCCAGCGGTTGGACCCGAGTTTCTGGTTTTTGGCCGGTTATTTTCGGTCCAACTATCATTTTGGTTGTTTGGGTTGAACCACCCGCTGCTCTCTTCGGCTAGCGGGCGGTCCGGTCTGATTTTTACAACATTGATTTAAAATGAGTGATGGGAATAGTGGACACCTGCAAGTAAAATACAACCCAGGTGGACAAAAGATGCAAGCAAACAACAACTAATGATTTAGAAAGTTCTAAGAAAAACTCACATTCAAAGAAAAATTATTTTTTCTCGAGCACGAAATCAATCTCAGAAACAAAACATTTGACAAGAAGAATTCAACACCAACAGACCTAACAAAAATTCTAGGTCTAAAATCAAATAGTGAAGATGATGAAATCAATAACTCAGACCATGTCAAACACTACTGTCTTTTTTCTTAGACTAAAAAATCAACAAAGTTCATGACTAACTAATCTCAAAATTAAAACAAAAAGAAAAGATGAGGAAAGGAAATCCAACACCCCCATCATCCCCTTTACCTTTTCCATAGCCCCAAGCTTCACCATCCTCACCTTTTCCAATGGAACCTTCACCACCTCCCCCATCTGCACCAAAACAAAAAAGAAAAACTAATAAATATGAGTCGCGTGTAAAAAGAAGAAGAGCAAAGAAAAACCTTTCCCAAACTCACATTCCTCGTAGTTTAAGCCTAGATCCACCCAATCTCCAATTTACAAATCCTCTATTTCGGTATAGGATGAATGAAAGAAGGAACCTACCTTTTATAGCATGTAGGAATCACTTAATTGGAGCCATAGGAATTCATGAACCACCGGAGAAATTCATTGATAATATATGATCCTTGTATTTTAACATAAGCTATCCTTTTGTAAGAAATCTTGTGAGAGAATTTTACTCTACTTTTGAATTTTTTAAGCCTCCTATTAGTGACCTATCAACAAATGTCATTTCTTTTCACTTAGGAGGTCATACATTTTTGCTCTTTCTCATAGAATTTAACATTTTTATGGGATTTTTAAATGTCGACTTAGCTGATTCTCTTGGGTATTTAGAAGTTTATTGTGATTATCCTTTACATTTTCATAGGAAATAAACATTCATGATCATCAACCACAATCATCAACAACTATTAAAACAAGTATAAATAATAATAATAATAATAATAATAATAATAATAATAATAATATAAATATAAATATAAATATTTTAATGATACCAAATTGTAACAAATAAATTAGCAGTTAAACACTATAAAATGAATTTATAAAAAGAATAAATCAAAAGAAAGTAACAAAAAGACTGCTAAAGTAATGATATAAAAATAAATATTATTTAAAAGTGAAATAAATAAATTGTTTATATATATATATATGCTAATGAAAATAAAGTGCATTGCACGCATAATTGATGATCTGATTTTAGTTTTTTTTAATTCTCTATTTTTTGAAATGTAATTATATTCATCACATTCTTATAAGTTATAAAAATAATTTTTAAAATCTCAAAAAATATTTGCATGCTATAAAAATGAGTAATTAATTGCAAAATATTTTAATAATTCTTATTGAAAATTAAAGTGACATAATAATTGAAAATATAGAAAGCAGTAAATGCATAATAAAAAAAAATGGGAAATTGGACAAAGAAAAAAAGGAAATGGGAAGAATTATGAGAGGAATTTATAAAAATATGTTATTCAAAGAGATGTTTAAATAACTTTAATATTAAAAATTTTTGGAATTTTCCATTTTTCTATTTCTCTTTTTGTTCCTCTGGTCTCTCTTTTAAATAGTTTAAATGATGAATTTCATAAGAAACAATCAATACCAAAAAATAGTAAAATAGATTAAAAAAAAAAAATTAACTACTCCAAAAACATGTACAAACACATCTTGTGATTAAAACCTAATCCAAGACTTTTCCATATGCACATACTCTGATTCACAACTAGTTGACATCCAATGAAGCACTCATAAAATAGAGTTTGTAAAAATGGAAGAGAGAGTATGAAACGAATAAGTCGTTGAATTTATTGAATCATTGGTTTAAGATTTAATTGTTTGACTGTAGTTGAAATGCGGTTAAATTGGTACATAATTAAGTATACATATATTTTTGTTTTAATTTTGAATACTTCAAAAATTATATAATACAAATATAATATGATAATTTATAAATTAATGAATACTAATAAATTTTAATCAAAATTATTTAAATTTTAAATTTGGCCAAAGAGTTATTTTGGTCCTAAATGTATGCTCTAATGTTCATGTTAGTTCTTTATGTTTCAAAATGCTTAAATTGATCTTAAATGTTGACAAAATATTTTCATTTTGCTCCCAAACTAAATTTAGTCATATTTATCTCGTATTTCATTTCAAGTTCAAAGTACTTAGTAAGAGTAATTTGTAGCTCTGAATTCGTCAAATTTGAACTTAAAGTGAGAGAGATATGATCAATTTCGCTTGTATGTCCGTGAAACAAGCAGTTACGGGACCAATTTGACCTCGTTTGCTAACAGTCCCGACTGGATAGAAAAAGTACTCTTTGAGAATAATACGTAGATCTGAACTCGTCATATTCAAACTTCAAACGAGAAAAATATGACCATATTCAATAGTTTGGGACCAAAATGAAATATTTTGCCAACATTTAAGACCAAATTGAATATTTTGAAACATAAAACATTAAAATGAACATTAGCACATACATTTTAGGACCAAAATGACCCTTTGACCTTTTTTTAGTTATCTTATTGATCCATAAGGCATTACTTTATAAGATTTCAAATTTCGTTAAATAGTAATTTTAGTTCTCAAATTATAGGATCAATTTCATTTTGATCTTAAAAATTTTTTTTATTTTGTTTTAATCCTCAAAACCAATAAATAAATTGGTCAAAGTGCACTTTTGGTCCCATAACATTTTTTCTTACACTTCTAGTCTCATCTTTTGCTTATGTTGCAGATTTGGTCTTGTATCACTTTTGGTTGGTCAGGTTATAGAATTGGTCTCATATCTTTTCAAAAAATTTCATCGTCATTCCCACCTGACCCAAACATATGAGGCTAATTTTTCACCTGACTCAAAGATATGAGATTAATTCTGCAACATGACCAAAAAATATGGGATCAATTTTACAATCTGATCCAAAGAGATGGGACAAAAAGTGCAACGGGACCAAAAGTACACTTTGGCCAATAATACTCAATTCATATATATATAGGTGAAAATCTCGTTTTGATCCCCAAACTGTGGGGTAAGTTTCATTTCGATCTTAAAATTATTTTGTTTTTACTTTAATCCTCAAACTTTCACATTTGTTACGTTTTGATGGTGAAACTGTGATTTCAACAATTGAGATGGATTATAAGATTAAAATCCTATTTTGGTCCCTCACGTATTACCTTTTTCTCAATTTGGTCCTCCTTAAATTTTCTTTTTCAATTTAGTCTCTCACAAATGTTTTTGTTATTAAAGTTAGTCCATCCATCTAATTTTTAACAAAGTTGGTGATCATGATGTGACACTGTCAAGTAATGAGACAAATTTAGTATCATCATTTAACTTAACACATCATTATTTAACAATGTCACATCACCATCCTTATTAAAAATTGGTTACCTATCAATGGCTACACAAATAATGATCTCAACAGGACGACTAAAAGGATCATTATATTGAGCTGCTTCAGCATACATGTACACCAAATAAGTAATTTTTAAGATAATCACTTAGATTCAATAATTTACTGTGAAGTTATTATTTATTTGTCAAATTCAAAAGTAAGTTTCTGATATGAGAGCATGCATTAATTAATAAACAATGTATATTATAAGACCATATATATGCAAAACTCACTTGCAAAACTTAAACATGTAAGTGATATGTAAGTGAATTGATAAAGAGAGAAAGATAATTTTTAGTCACAAATTAGAGATATTTTTTTTTTAATTTGTAACTAGGAATAAAAAATCAACTCATATAGTATGACACATACAAGAGATAAATTTTGAGAAAACTAGCAACCCGATCTCGGAATTTTGGACATGTTGGCAGATAGGTCCCTGAATTTTTGAAATTGTACAAGCCGGTCGTGAATTTTGCAAACGTCATACTAATAGGTTCCTCTGTCAAATGGTTGTTACAAAAAAACTGATGTGAACAAAACGGATGTTGATGTGTCTCGTTATGTTCTGACGTGGCCGTTAACAGCCACGTCAGCACCCGTTATCCTAAAAAAAAAAATTGTGCCACGTGTGTAAATATTAAGCCACATTAGCTATACAATAAAAAAAAAATCTGATTTGAGCAAATAGGTCCTTGACCACACTCTTATCTCACTATTCTCAATTTTCCCTCCTTTTCATCATCTTCATTCATTTTAGTCCTAAATCCTCAAAATAAAATTGTAAAGTGTCCCAAAACTCTTCCAAACATTCCCATTTAGCCCTTAGTCCAAGAATCTTTCAGGGACTAAATTGATACCTAAGAGCTAAATTGAAATAAAACAATATTAAAAACCCTAAACCTTAAACCCTAAATCACTAAACCTCCTTAAACTTAATTTGTTTTTTAATTTCATCTAATTAATTTTTTTTAATCTTCATCTTCATCTTCCATTCATCCACCATCATCTTCCTCAATTCATTTCATCTTCCTCTTCTTCATCTCCAACACCATACTTCATCGATTCTTCATCTTCATCCACCATCATTGATGAAAGATTCATCAAGAAATATTCCTCCACCATCATCGATTCATCATCTTCACCGATTCATTTTCATCTTCACCTATGGTATTTCTGATTTCCCCAAATCGATTCATCATCGATGAACAACGATTTTTTCTAACCCTAAAGACAGAATTTCCCAAATCAAACAGCGAATTTGTGTGAGTTTGTTGAGACGAAAAAGAAAGAAAAAGACTACCCAACACAGAGAGTATCTCTCTTTTTTGTGTCTTTCCCTTCTCATCACGTAGTGGATCTGGGATTGTAAAAGCAGCAGACAGATTCTTATCAGAGGTTGTGAATTCGAGATTCTTATCTTTTGTTTTTTGATTCGTTGTTCGAATTTGATTCCCAAATTGTTGTTCCACCTTCTTCGAAGCCAAAATCGTTGTTCGAATTTCTCCTTGTCTTCGTGTTCTTCAATTTTTGGGCAAAGGAAGAGGATGGCGAAGGAGAGAGAGCGTGAGGATGATGACGATGAAAAAATCAGTTTCTTGGCAATTCAATTTTTTTCTTTTAAAAAAAATCAGTTTAGGGTTTTACGATTTAAGGTTTAGGATTTAGGATTTAGAGTTTTAGGGTTCTTAATTTTTTTGGCTTAAGTGCACTTTTGGTCCCATAACTATGATAAAGGTTTCATTTTGATCCCATAACTTTTTTTGTTGCAATTTTGGTCCCATAACTATGACAAAGGTTTCATTTTGGTCCCATAACTTTTTTTGTTGCAATTTTGGTCCCATAACTATGACAAAGGTTTCATTTTAGTCCCATAACTTTTTTTTGTTGCAATTTTGGTCTCATAACTTCTCAAAAGGTTCCACCGTTAGTCCCTTGGTGAATTCCATCCATATTTAGCCGTTAAGTATGACGTGGCATAGTCACTAGGATCATGATGTGGCAAAATAAGATGAAGTGGACTGAAATAGGAACTATATGCAACATATTAAAACTTATTTATACCCAACCACCATATATACAAAGAGTGGTACTGACAGGGACCAATTTGGTGGGGAATAAGAGACTTCAAGCAGAAGGCACCGACGAAGTCGATGGGATCCTCAGCCAGAGTCGAACGACCAAAGCGGCGGCGACGGCAAATCGGGAAGCGGAACGAGGAAGAGGAAGTCCCGTTGGGCTGACGAGGAAGAGGAAGTACCACTCTTTATATATATTGTGGTTGTGTATAAATAAGTTTTAATATGTTGCATATAGATCCTATTACAGTCCATTTCATCTTATTTTGCCACATCATGATCCTAGTCACTATGCCACGTCATACTTAACGGCTAAATATGGATGGAATTCACCAAGGGACTAACGGTGGAACCTTTTGAGAAGTTATGAGACCAAAATTGCAACAAAAAAAGTTATGGGACCAAAATGAAACCTTTATCATAGTTATGGGACCAAAATTGCAACAAAAAAAGTTATGGGACCAAAATGAAACCTTTATCATAATTATGGGACCAAAATTGCACTTAAGCCTAATTTTTTTTATTTCAATTTAGTCATTGGGTATCAATTTAGTCCCTGAAAGATTCTTGGATTAAAGACTAAATTGGAATGTTTGGAAGAGTTTTGAGATACTTTACAATTTTATTTTGAGGATTTGGGACTAAAATGAATGAAAATGATAAAAAGGAGGGGAAATTGAGAATAATGAGATAAGAATATGGCTAGGGACCTATTTGCTCAAATTAGATTTATTTTTTTTAATTGTATATGCTGATGTGACTTAATATTACACACGTGGCACTTTTTTTTTTAGGACAAAGGCCATGTCAGCACATAACGGGACACATCAACCTCCGTTATTTACACATCAGCTTTTTTGTAACAACCATTTGACGAAGGGACCTATTATTATGACATTTGCAAAATTCAGGGACCGGCTTGTACAATTTCAAAAATTCAAGGACCTATCTGCCAGTGTATCAAAATTCAGGGACCAGGTTGCTAGTTTTCTCGATAAATTTTCTATCTCAACTGTCCAAGTTTAAAATAGCCTCAGCATAAATCATATAAAATCACATTTTAGAGAACAAAATAAAATAAATGTAAACGTTTGAAGATTAAAATAAACCAAAAAATAGTTTTATGACTAAAATAAAACTTATCTCATAATTTGGGATTAAAATGAGCATTTGGCCTTTTTAATTTTAGTGTATAAAATATAAAAATAGTTTCGTAAACCAAAGTACCAAACTCCTTTTTTTTTTTGCCTGATTAAATCGAAGTACCAAATTATATTAATTGCTAAATTTGAATTAATATTTTACAAAAGGACCAAATTAATTTTAATTACATCTTTTACCAATAAAATGGAGAAAACTTTCTATTTAGTCCTTTAATTTACACCGAGTCAACTAATTAGTCCCTGAACAATCAAAATATATTATTCAGTACTCTGAATTATTGCAATTGTCAACTATTTGGTCTCTGGGCCAAATTCAAGGACCAAAAAGTATAAATTCAATACAAATTCAGGGACTAAATTCTATATGATATAAATTTAGTACAAATTTAGGGATCAAAAAGTATAAAATTAGTTCTAATTCAGAGACCAAATAATATTAATTTAGTACAAATTCAAGGACCAAAAAGTATAAAATTGGTTCAAATTCAGGGACCAAATCGTCACTAGGGACTAAATAGTTGATAATTGAAATATTTTAAAGACCAAATTGTAGGACTGATTAGGTGACTTGGTGTAAATTTAAGAACTAAACAGTAAGTTTTCTCTCTAAAATTCTGTGTTGTAGCTGTTACATGCAGGCTGCAGCAAGAGATAAGAATATTATGTTTTTGTGCATTTTGAATTTTTGATAGATGGTCTTTTCATTATAGCACACATGAAAGACCTTTTAAATAAGCCTAGCTCTCTTCAACCTTCTGCTTTAAAAAATGTTAATTTTGTTGCATCTTTTTTGTTTGTGCAAGTTCCTAGTTATAATTTTTTTGTTTTATCAGATGAAGATAGTAAACAAATAAAACTAGGAAGAAGTGATCCTTTATTAGTCGATTTGGTTAAAAGGTTTAATAAGTTAAAATTAAAAAGTACTGAAAACCGTGTAAATGTGCTTAGTCAATATGATAGTAGTAGTGATGATAATGCTGTAAATAAAATTAAGTTTGGTAGAAATAATCCAAGTACTTCATATGCTAGAACTAGAAATTATTATCCTAGACCTACTTACCCTGATACTCAATTTGAAGAAAAAGGTTTGTATTTTTAAAGTAGTTATTCTGGTGATTCGATTGTTGAATGGAATATAGATGGTCAAAGTGAATATCAAATTTTAGATACTTTGCAAAATATGACTATGTTTGCTTCTGCTTGTAAAATAAAAAGTAATGGGGATAAATCTGTTGCTACGATGATCACCACTGGATTTACTGGTCAATTAAAAGGATGGTGGGATAATTATTTAGGAGATAATGATAAAGCTGTGATTTTTAATTCTGTTAAACAAGAAGGAAATAGTGTTATTGAAGATATTATTGCTACTTTAATTTATGCAATTACAAAACATTTTGTTGGAGACCCTGTTAATTTTCAAGGAAGAGTTTCTGAACAACTGATGAATTTACGTTGTCCTACTATGTCTGATTTTCGTTAGTATAAAGATATGCTTTTAACAAAATTATTTTTAAGACCTGATTGTGCTCAAGATTTTTGGAAAGTATGTTTTATTGGTGGAATACCAAAATTATTTGCTGAAAGGGTTAGAGAGTCTCTTAAAAGACAACTTAATACTAATACTATTCCATACACTCAAATCTCATTTGGACAGTTAATTAATTTTATAACTATTGAAGAAAAGTGTTACTATTCCCATTACTGTTGTTGAGTCTGAGTATGGTCAATGCAATGCATAATTTTATTTATCTCAGACCAGGTGCAAATCATTTGTGGTTTGTTTGGATTAGAAAAGGTTTAGACAAATTCTCGTTATGGTTTATTAAATGGTTTTATTATTTTGGTTTAACCCAAGATGTCTTGCCCCCCTTTTGCAAACCATGCTTTCATCAATTGCAGACAAAATACCAATTTCTCGGCGGGAACCTGTCTTCTCCAGTTTACCATCAAATTCAACATTACATGGATTTTCCATTGAAATTTTTTGCTTTACAGAAGAACTTCCTTCTTCTTATCCTAAGACTTTAGCAAGATCAATTTCTATCAAATGGTGGGAAAAATTCAACCCAGGTCTTTTATCTCCAGAGAAAATAACTTTATGGTTGCAGAATAATAATTCTCCCGGTTGTATCAAGCCCTCAGAAGAACATCAACAATTCTTGCTGACAAGGCTTTTTAGCAAATTTATCAAAGGCCAAGTCCCCTAAAGAGTTTCAAGATGCTTTAAAATCTCTTAATTTTGCTGTTTTAAACTCTAATCACTCGGATGATGGTAAAATATCAGAAGATGGTGGAGCAAACAATTATCTCAGTCAATTCTACAATCTGTATGATCCGAATCCGCAAACACTGTTCGGTCACGAGTCGGATACTACACGGAATTTATCACAATTTGATTAAAATCCCATTCTGATGGCAAGTGGACACAAGCATGACACATAAGCTTTATCAAGTAGAATTCAGAAAGGTATTATTTTTCCCAAATTTGATATAAAGTCAGGCTATTATCAAATTCAAATTCCCGAGGAAGATAAGTATAAGACTGTTCCTTTTGGTCATTATTAGTGGAATGTCATGCCTTTTGGATTGAAAAATGCCCCTTCTGAATTTCAGCATATAATAAATGATATTTTTAATCCTTTCTCTGCTTTCATTATTGTTTACGTTGACAAGGATATAGCCCTCTAATTTATAAATTCATGTATCAATAAATATAGATTAAAAACAAAGTAAAAAATGCAAATTAACAAACAAGATGAGAATCTTACTGCATTTGCCATAGGGATGGCACCCGCGGGGGGCGGGAGGGGGGAAGTACTCCCCATTCCCGTCCCCATCAACTCCAAGCTCTTCGTCCCCGTCTCCGATCCCCATCATGGGGACAATTTTTTCCCATCTGCACCCGTCAACTCCAAGCTCTTCGTCCCCGTTCCCCGTCTCCCCACGGGGATCCCCAACTTGTCAGCAATTATGGAATCTGAGATTTGAATGGAGGTTGTAGCAGAAATGGAGAAAAAAAAACAGGACGTGGTGAAAGAAGAAGACTTGTATTGAGTTTGAACAGATAAAATGCTCCCTGCGAGTGAGAAGAAAAATCCACTTATGGAAGTATAAAAACAGAGGGCCGAAAGAGAGATAAAACATGGAAAGAATCATTTTCATCCTATAATCAAATAAATAATTGAGTTTGAACCTGAGGTTTTGAAATCTTTACACCATCCAATAATCAAATAAATAATTGAGGTTGAAGAATGAAGAATCAGATGAAGAAAGAGTGATAGACCGATGTTATGAGAATAAAGGTGAAGGTTGAAGATGAAGAATGAAGATGAAGTGGTGGAGGAAAGAGTGAATGACCGAAGATGAAGATGAGGTGAGGAGCCGATATGATGAAGGATGAAGGAAGGTTGAATGTTGACGGTTGAACAATGAAGGATGAAGGATGAAGTTGTGGTGGAGGAGGAAAGAGTGAGTGACCAAGATGAAAATGAAGTGACAACTAGGGTAAGGGAGTAAGGGTTGAGATGAGTGAGTGAATGTTTATAATTATAAAAAGAGCAAATGGTAAATTGAGTACTTATATGATAAAAGTATTTTAGTTTAGTCCTATTATAAGCATGTTCATAATTATAAGAAGAGCAAATTATAAATTAAGTCCTTATACAATAAAAATATTTTAATTTAGTCCTAATTTTAGCGGGGACGGGGACCCCGCGGGGCAGGGAGTATACTCCCCGCCCCCGTCCCTGATCAGCCCAAATATTGACATGTTATTTGGTCTTCTTTTTACATGTTTATGATAATAATTTATTACAAATAGACCAATTAATATATTAAGGGCCGCACCAAGGTATGACATAATAAAGTGGATAAAATATATTATTTAGAGTTTATTTATTGTATTTCATAAATAGGTGCTACTTAATGGGTTGTTCAGTGTTTAAAATATTCAAACAGGGCCTAACCAAAGGGGAATCATCTAGAATCAATGAGAAGATAACAAAAAGCACAAAATTCGCTTGTGCCGTTGGATGTGCCGCCAGCACAAGTGGAGGCACACGACTCTGAGTCAGTATGACGTCAGCAGATAAGCTTCAACGTAAAAATAGGCTGTGCCGTTGCTTGTGCCGCCAAGAATTCCCACGGCACACGCAAGGAAAAGGTCTAGGATATTATTTGGACGGCCAGGATTCAAGATATCGAGATGCCGTTAGGATATTCCGCGAATCTCGTTGTACCGCCAGCCTATGTCGCCGGCACAACCTCGCGGCCCAAGCCCATTTTCATGCCTATAAATAGAGCTCGTCATTCCACTCTTAGAGCATCTCACCACGCACCACAATTAGAGTGCAGAACGCACAATCAATCAGTAGAATAGATTAGGAATTACTCTTCCTAGAGCATGAGTAGCTAATTAGGTAAATACCTCAAGGATGTGACTTGAGTTCATCACGCTGTTCATGTAGAGTCCAGATATTAATATTGCATTTATGAGTATTCTCAATTCTTTCATAGGTATGTGTTGAATTTTTGATACATTAGAAAGTATAGTTTTTAGGATTGAACTAATTTTTTCTATTTGTTCATTGTTCTGATCTGTAATATAGAGATTACTTTGAAAGGTTAATGACAAATTCTCTTATTTCCAAGTATTGGTTGTATATAAATCAATAACAAAAATAAAAAGAAACATCTATAAGAAAACTTCATACTTTGATGGTAGAAAAAAATAGAAAATTCATGAAATGAACAACCGGAAAAGCTTACATGCCAATTTGTTAAACAATGAAAAAACAAAACCCATAACAATATAATCAGCCACACTCGCATTTACTTCCCCTAAACAAAAACAATGGACCTTTGGACTTTCACAACCAAAAATAACACAAAATGTGTTTTATCTTCATGCATATGTTGTGACCTCCCTATATAGTCAAACGCAACAAAATGATATCCAGACAAGGGTAGAGGTGCAAATTCAAAGGCCTTATTTTCATAATGGTAACAACATAATTCTCTATCCCTTTTTTTTTGTCTAGACTATTGACTTATTTCTCACCTATCCGTTTTACGGTAAAGGAGAGCGTTAATCTCATTTTCACAAACTCAAGCTCAACCAAAGCATACCAACATAATTCCCATTAAACTATATTAGGCCTGACCCATATTCATAATGGTAACAACATAATTCTCTATCCCTTTTTTTGTCTAGACTATTGACTTATTTCTCACCTATCCGTTTGGTCTAGGAGAGCGTTAATCTCATTTTCTCAAATTTTCTTTATTGTCCAACTAACAACAATTTTTTTCACCTATCCGTTTTACGGTTTAGGTAAAGGACTAATCTCTAGGTGAAGACCATTTCTTTCATCTATCTATTTTACGGTCTAGACGATGATTAATATATTTTCACTTTCACCTAACCGTTTTACGGTCTAAACGATGACTAATACTTTTTTCTCATATCCATTTTAAAGGTCAAGGATAGAACTGGTCTCACTTTTACCTATCCGTCTTACGGTCTAAGCAAAAAATGGCCCTTACAAGAAATGCGAGAAAATAGGGGTTGGGCCTAGTATAGTTTTATGGGTTCAGACATTTTGCAAAGAACCACTTACAAGAAGTTTGAATAAGCTGAGTGAGTGAGTGAGTGAATGAGTGAGCCTTTTGGATTCTAACCAATGTCATTGAACTATATATATACACGTCACAACATAGGCTTGAAGTTCAAACAATTTTTTGTATTGCCTTTACATGTGAAAATATAATGCTCCATTATTTTTCATTAGGGGAAGTAAATAAAAGTGTTGATTTTTCATTGTGTTTTATGTTTTGTCATTGTTTCATTTCTAATTTTTCTTTCATAAAATTTTTGTTAACTTATAAATTTTTATTTGAAAATATTTTCTTAAATAAACAAAAAAAATTAAGAAATTATCACAAGTATCATATACAACGAACAAAGAAAATCAATAAACAACATATGTGAAGATATATAATAATTTCATCTGTTGAAAACTTTTAGTAGTAAATACACTATCAAAGTTTAAGAACTTCAACAAACTTAAAAGAAAANGCAGAAAAAATCTAAACCTATTTCATAGTAATAATAATAATATAAATAAAAATCTAATCCTAAAATATAATAATAAAATAAGAAATAAGATAATTCCTAATAATTCCTACGTTTCTCAACACTACCAAGCCTAACCAAAAAAGAAACCAAAAAATAGCTCCCAATATGCAACGTCCTATTCTTTAGCATTGTGAGGCACTCTATGGATAGTACAACCATTGAATTGAAATGGATGATCAATAGTTACTTAGCGAAAGTAAACTAGTGCAGACTGTAATGAGATGAAATAATAAGAGATGAAAAGATTAAGAAAGAAATGCTCACAACCGTAGTGCAAAAAACCGGACCGGTCATTGATCCGGTGAAAGGCTCGGGTCACTGGTTCAACCGCTGGGTCACTGGTTCAACTGATTGAGCCGGTTTACTTAAAAAATACATTTTCAAATATACATATTCATCAAATACATATTGATATATTACAATAATTTAAATTTAAAGTAAAAATTAAATATAACCATATGTCCATCACATATAATAAGTGTCAAATATTTAATTTTTTTTCTTTTTTTTTTTAATTTTTTCAAATATTTCCGGGTCAACCGGTTTTAACCGGCCGGTTCGAGCGGTTTGACCCGGTTCACCACCGGGTCAACTGTAAGCCGATATTTTATTTTTTCCGGACCGGATTGGTGTCCGGTTCGCCGGTCCGGTTTTTTCGCCCATCATTGAATGTTCTGCTCTCGCGCTTTCATTCATTCCCTTTCATCTAGCTAAGTAGGTTCAGTGCCTCCATTGTAAAACATCGGACGTTGCTGATTCAACAATTTGTTGAAAGAAATTAAAGGTATATGAAAGATAAACTATTAGCGAATAAAAATTATGTATAGCATGAACAAAAGTACTACTCAAGGTTGACAATCCACACCTTCTAACACCAAATATTATGCAAAAATTTAACTCTTACATTTTAAATACAACATTATAGTTTTAGCATTCTTCATAATTTCATAGAAATCCATTTAGTTTAAGAAAATCATCAAAATTACCCCTAAGGACCAATTTGCAACATTAAAAGTTTAAACTCTCTAAATTCAAATCAATGAAGTAGAGCTCCTTATTGTCATCCATTAAGCTTACCCAAACCATTGATTTCAAGAAAACATGAAGATTTAATCATAAATTAGGATTTCAAGTTTTGCCTTAAGTTTGTCAGGTCCAAAAAAAAAATACAATTATGAAAGTGTAACTTCTCAATATAGCGGTACCATATTTATGTTTATTTGATAAGAAATACAATTTATGTTGTTATATACATCAAATGAAAAATAAGTAAAATATAATAATTTAAGATACATTCATAATAAGTAAATTAATAACATGACAATTGAAAAGCTATATATTAAAAATATAAAGAGAAAAAGTGGAGAATGAAAAATGTATGTAAAATTTGAAAACTCACAGTATATAAATGTAACCGACCCACATTTCCACGTCTTGAAAGCCATTGAATGACACATATGGCACTGGCTACCCAAGCTTACTACAATTACAAGCAAACTCAATAGAGTGAGTATATCTATGAACATGTCTANACCAGGAAAACGAAAGGGAAAGAATCAGAGAATGTCATACAGTTTACTAAACTTACAACAATGGCATTTGAAAGTTCTTGGCGAGCGTCATCAAGTTTGACAGCCAATTAGGCGATTTTGNTTGATTGACACCACTTGTTTGTATATATATATATATACTATATTATATGTGTGAGGGTACTTTTGGTTGGTCAAAATTAATTAAATTAAAAATTAAAAAACTAGAAATAAAAAGCCAAAGCCATATACTTTTAGGAATTTCACTTAATCCAAAGCCAAGAAGGAATGCACCAGTAACAAGTCCAAAAATATTTGAGCAAGTCATGGCAAACCCCAAAAGATTTCTAGTCCTGATAAAAAAGTGTCCAAAAAATAGAAATTACGAAATTTAAAGGAGGCTCCACTACTCCAATTCAAATTATAAAGCAAAACAATCATACACAATCGAAAAAGCAAATACATTGCATTATAACTTTTCTAGCAATGAACACCATGCTACAAATAGACAAATAATTGGCCTGACAAAAGTCAACATTATTGTAAACCCACAATCATTTTATAGTATCAAACTTAGTTCCATGAAAATATATGTAGATAATAAAATCTAATGTGTAAAACTCATGGAGAATAACATAGTGCCAATCAGCAATATCTTTTCTACTTTAAAAGAGCAGAGCAAGTTGTTTACAAATTTATTTTCTGAAATTTCCCTTGTAAAGAAACCAAAAAAAAAACGTAAAAGCACATAGTGAAGAAACCAAAAAAAAAAAACTCAAGCCTAACCAATTAACGCCTCCATGAAGGCATGAACCCAATAGCTCCCAACAATGGATAGTACAACCATTGAACTGAAATGGATGATCAACAGTTACCCAGCGGTTGTAAAATAGTGCAGACTGTAATGAGATGATTCAATGACGAGAAAGTAAATAAAAAAAATTAAAAGGAAACAGCAAGCTAAGTGATCAAAAATCAACCTTTTCTCAGATCACAACGCTGGAAATGTAATTCAAAAATCAATCCAGGATTTAGACAAATGGTTGTCTGTAATGGGAAAAATATTACAAATCTGCAAACAATTTCCATGAACAAATTGTACAATGCAATAAGTTGATGAATAAAACATATTATATGCATAAATGTAAAAAAATGAATTAAAGAGGACAACAAAATAAAGATATGGAAGGAGAAACTCCCTTATCATTCACTGCAGTTACATTTCAGAATCAATATTTAAACATCACAAAAGAAATTTTGAATAGACCTAACAGAAAACTTAGGATTATAATAAAGAAGAAAACATTATTTAACAAGTCGAATAATGCAGAGAAAGTGAAATATTTGACACATTCATTCTCTTTATCTAAACCACACAATCCAGAAAATCCTTAACCACTAGAATAATAATAAAAGATGAAAAGATTAAGAAAGAAATGCTCACAACCCTAGTGAACCGAATCTGGATCCTCTACTGTACAAAAGTAACACAATAAGATTAGTTACTAAACAATAAAAAAACACTAAACAAAGAAATGCCTGAAAATTGAAAACAGATTTGAATCTACATTCATACAATAAAATGAATCAATTTAGAATATCTTTAATCTAAAATATAAAAACTTCTATAAGATTTAGAGATAAAACAATATAGAAATTGCATACACACACACAAGAGAAAAAGAGAGTAATTATTACCAATGGAAGTTGTGAGGACCATTACCTGGAATATAGTGAAATACCACCAGTTTAGAAAATGACAAGGATCCCTCTAATTCATAAATTCATGTCTCAATAAATATAAATTGAAAACAAGGGAAAAAAAATGCAAATTAACAAACAAGATGAGAATCTTACTGCATTTGGCAAAAAGGACTAATGCTCTCCCCACTTACTGTAATATATATTTATAATATCATGCATGTACATAGAAGATATCACACAACAAATGAATAATAATATGATTGGGATTAACTATCTTCGCAAGATTCATAAATTAGTTTTAATCAACCTATAGTTATATATATATTACAAACAATATAACATGCAATTTCTTTCAAATATTACTCTTAAAAAATTGAGCCCAAATAACAAAGTAACCCAAAAAATACATAAAAAACCATAATTATAAATATATATTGGAGAAAAACAGGTTTAAAAAGCAAAGGGTGAAGAGGGATTAGGTTTAACCAAAAAGTAAGTATATATGTACAATGAAAAGTAAGTAAATATGTACATAGATAAATAATAACAACAATAGTAATAAAAAAGAAAAAAAATGCATATTAATTATATTAAACAACACAGACCTAACCATTTTTATGTTTCATAAACCTATTCATTCAAGATCATGCACTCAAAATTATGCACATCATACAATATAAATAAGTTAGTTGAGTTCAAATCATAAACAATCTAGTGTTACTTTTTTTTTTTTAACCGAACAATCTAGTGTTACTTAAAACTACATTGATTTGACAAATTTGCCACAAATCCCACAATAATGCAAGTCAATATTTCATTTTGAGGATTGATAAACTATTATAACAAGTATAAATGAATGCAAATAGTACCATGTCTTGTGCATCATAAATAAGGGAAAAAAATCTTGATATGCTTCAGTAAATATGTACTTAGATAAATAATAATAAAAATAAAAAATTACACACCCGAACATTTGCCAAAGTGGCACACACACAAATCGATGAAGATAAAAAACTGATCATCAGTTCACAATTCAAAAAGAAGGTCAGCAATTTAAATCAAAACAATAAAGTAGACTAAACAAAACAATGATTAATTGATCAGGTAAATGAATAAACGCAAGAGTCAAATGACAGGGAAGCTGAATGAAAACAAACAAATTTTTTAGAATAAAAAATTTTCTCTAAAAAAAGTTAAAATTAATTAGTAATTTAACATCAATGCAGATAGATTTTAAATACATACATAACCAAACGAGTAAATACAAGCATACAAACGTATAAAGAAAAAGACCTGTTGGTGCTCCTAATATTTGGGCCCAACGTTTGTTTTGTGTCAGTTATTCCCCCAACGTTCTACATTGTTGTCAATTATACCCCAACCTCAATTTTTTGGGCCAATGTCCTATTTTGGTCCCTCAAGTTTGCTCAAAGTTTCGTTTTGGTCTCTCAAGTCTCCGACGAACTTTTCAGCGAGATACACAACGACTACGAAAACTCTTAATCAAAGATTTTTTTACCTCCTGAGTTCAATGACAAAAGAAATAGATGTGAAACTTTAGAAATAGAATTGGCAAAAGAAAAGATTTAAAAGTATAACTTAGATTTATCCTATAATTTGAGAACTTGGAATATACTTTTGTCAAATAATTATAATAAAATCTAAGCTTTATACAATAGCTGAAAACCATATATTCAGTCATTTATTCGCAAAATGCAAACCGCCATTGACCTCAGGAGCTAAAAAACCAGTGGATTAGGAGTTTTTGTAGTCGTCGAAGCTGCTGTGTATGTGGCCAAAAAATTCACCGGAGACTTGAGGGACCAAAACGGAATTTTGAGCAAACTTGAAGGACCGAAATAGGATAGTCTATTATGTTTCTTCTAGCAATGATGTAACAGGTCCTGAGCCAATAAGATTATGACATATGGAAGGGGCAGATAATTTAATGCAAAAAAATAATAGAAACAGAAATTTTTTAATCAATCAAAACTTTGTATGAAGTCACATTATTAGTTACATACAACTAACTATTCCATGTGTCATAATTTTATTGGCTCATGACCCATTACATCTCATGTCGTAAAACAAACTTTGCATCATAGTCTAGCAAAATAAAAAATACACATACATAAAAATAAATAAATGCATACAAAACCAAACAAGTAAATACAAGCATACAAACATATAAAATGATACCTAAATAAATAAATATATAATACATATAAAATAAAATATATACCAAAATACACAAGTACATAAATAATCTAGATAAATATAATAAATATATATACCGTGATCTAAAAAAATAATATTAAGATCTCAAAACAATTAAATCAACCACCAACTCAGTTGCTTCTAGCAATGATAAGTAAATAAATAAATATATATACTATGATCTCAAAAAATAAAATTACGTATAATGGATTTACTAATAAATGACTTCTACCAATAAATAAATGTACATGAATAAAAATATACACAAATATTTAGGACCAAAACGAATAATTTTGCCAATATTTAAGACCAATATGAATATTTCGAAACATACTGGACTAAAATGAACATTGGGGTAACCCTTTGACCAGTAAATAAATGTTAGTAAATGAACCAGTAAATATAGACATCGATAATTTGCATTCATGGTGGGATTCTAAGTTTTCACCTTTCCTACACCTTAATGAACATAAAGAAAACTAAAAAGTAAAATATAACTCACATAATAGAATTTTCTACACAAACTTGCAACAAATGCAATAACATGTCAAATTTATAAAATTACTCTAAGTAATTGAATAATATCATCCACCACTTTAACTTACCTCCTACTTTTGGGTTTATTTGGGCTAGGATAGTATCCAAAATGGGCTGCTAACAATTCCCCCACACTTAACCAATGCTTGTCCTCAAGCATCATAAGATATCATCATTTATAAATGCAAATCTCTCCAAACAAATGACCCCAAATTCAAATCAATAAACTCAGAGAACAACTTATCTACCACTTAGCTCACTGAAAAGACCAGAAAACCAATCAACTCCATAAAAAGAGGATGGACAAATTCATGCAAGTTAACAAGCAAACCCAAATATTTAAAGCACTTCCAGTATACCAACAATCAGAAAGTTAAACTAATCAAAAGAACAAGATTCCAAAATCTAAAAGAAAGCAATTTAATGCTAGGAAAAGAAACAGCTTTTCTATCTTTTTTAAAAACCCTTTGTCACTTATTAATTTGTTTCTTTTCGCTTAAACTTGACCTTTTGACGCGAGGTGTGAATGCTTCACGAGGCGAACACCCCCGGTTACTCAGTACAAGCAGCTCTCTCTTCTTTTTCTTTTTTTTTTTTTTTTAGGAAAGGCTAAAGGTTCAACCTTTTGACGCGAGGCGTGAATGCTTCACGAGGCGAACACCCCCGGTTACTCAGCTGACCTCAACTCTATCCTCTCACATTTTTTTTTATATGCACTACTCTTTTGCTTAAGGCGCCACACTCCTTTTGACGCGAGGTGTGAATGCTTCACGAGGCGAACACCCCCGGTTACTCAAAGTGTGACAGACCCTATCTAGTGCTTTTCTCTCTTTTTTTTACAAAGGGAATTACCAAAGAGAAAAGAGCTTCTAAAACCAGCAAAAACAGCCAACTAAAAGAGTAAGGAAACCCAAGCTTTTGAGGAAGTTTAACTAAACTAGCTGCTGTTCATGGAAGGCATTCAATTCACACAAATTCATGCAATCTGGAATTATTACTATCATCCTCTAATTTCAGTAGGAAACTAACAATCTAACCAAATCAGTGAAACAAGTGGCAAACAAGTTAAGTTCTCTCAGAAAATTAAAAGAAAAAGGGATCAAAAGTAAAGAGGAGAAGACAAATCATTAGCTACATGTGAAGGGAAAACAGAAACAGCCAAATTAGAATCCAATCTCAACCCAACAACACCAACAAAAAATTCAGCAAGTCTGTTTCTTTTTTTTCTAAAGCCTATTTCATCATCACAAACAAATAAAGCTAGATTATAGTCAGAAAAGAGAAAAAAGAAGAAAACAAACAGCCACATCATAAACAGGGTAAGGGGTACCGTCTTGCCAGCTTGGCCAGCTCCGCCGTCGTAGAGACGGTACCCCTTATTTTCACTTTCTAGGATTAAGGCAACAAGCTGGCCAAGATGATGCTGATGAAAGCACTCCATGTTAAGGAATCCAAAACAAGCAGCCACATCACACACAATTGTAACTAACCTATTGATGCAAACAAATGTCAAGCACTCCATGTTAAGGAATCCACAACATCACAAAATAAATAAGAAAACAAGCACCTACAGAAAACACACAAAAAAATGAAAGGAACAAGAAAACCAATGCAAACAAATAGGGTAGTTAAAAGTACTCTCTCGAAATATATTAGGCAGAAAAAAGATCATAACAGAAAAAATATAAACCAATTTCATAATAATAATATATAATAATATAAATAAAAATCTAATCCTAAAATATAATAATCAAATAAGAAATAAGATTGAGCAACCTGTATAAAAGGAGAAAAATAAATAAATAAAAGTATAAAACCATCATTAGACACTCAGATTTGTTTTTCTAGGGTACATAAAAGACAGGATTGCTCAAAGATCTTATTAAACTTTATAGAACCACCACTACAAGATGAGATAATATGCATATGAGATTTTCCATGAAGAGGAAAGCATATCAGATGATAAAGACAATAAGATGATTTGAATCTCACAGCTCACAAAGTAGTTACCAGTAGAAAACAAGTCATAAAACTTCTGAACATACTGGTGAAAAGTACCACTTTCTCAAAAATAGCCACTACATCTAAAGATTGAATCAGTACATAAAAACACCCCGGTAGAGAATGGTATAATCCTTATTGGCACTGTCCTCATAGACGTGTCAAACCTAATCAGATGAAACTTACTAATATCTTTGGTAAGAGACAATATATAAAAACAAAGAGAAGAAGCAAGGTATCAAACACCACAATTACAATATTACAAATGCAATAGAGAAAACTTATGAGGAGGGTCATTATCAAAAGTTTCACACAAGACACAACCAGAAACAAGAAACATCAATTCTGCTTGTCATGCTAGTAAGAGATAGGCAGAAACTTGTGACCTTTCATACATAGACCAGGAAAACGAAAGGGAAAGAATCAGAGAATGTCATACAGTTTACTAAACTTACAACAATGGCATTTGAAAGTTCTTGGCGAGCGTCATCAAGTTTGACAGCCAATTAGGCGATTTTGTGCGAAGGAACTTTCTGGCAGTTAGTCGAGTCAGCATTTCACCATATACTTTTAGGAATTTCACTTAATCCAAAGCCAAGAAGGAATGCACCAGTAACAAGTCCAAAAATATTTGAGCAAGTCATGGCAAACCCCAAAAGATTTCTAGTCCTGATAATAAAGTGTCCAGAAAATAGAAATTACGAAATTTAAAGGAGGCTCCACTACTCCAATTCAAATTATAAAACAAAACAAGCATACACAATCGAAAAAGCAAATACATTGCATTATAACTTTTTCTAGCAATGAACATCATGCTAGAAGTAGACAAATAATTGGGCTGACCAAAGTCAACATTATTGTAAACCCACAATCATTTTGTAGTATCAAACTTGAGTTCCATGAAAATCTATGTGGATTATAAAATCTAATGTGTAAAACTCATGGAGCATAACATAGTGCCAATGAGCAATATCTTTTACACTTTAAAAGAGCAAGTTGTTGACAAATTTATTTTCTGAAATTTCCCTTGTGATCTTTTTATTTCTACAACTATCAGTAGTTGACTGAAAGGGAACAAAATTGACATTTGCCTCCATTTAGTATGATAACGTAGCCACTTGGGCAACATAAACCCCTTGGGAAATCATTGTGTCTTTCTCTTTAATTGCTCTAAAACTCAAGTCATGACATTTGGCACCCATAAGGAAAAGTTACATCATTTCAATCTTTAGTAACCTTTAAGTTCCAACCAAAAATGACTCCAAGTAGAGCTGCTGACCATATTCACAATCATCACAAATTCTACGAATCAGCTTAGATATGTTATTACTTCATCTAAATTTCATACGAATGATTCTCCCCAGAAATGGAAGAAAGAGTATATGGTGATAGTATTTTAAATTACACATGTACCAAAAATTTCTCATCAATTCCATTCCCTTCCAATTTTGAATATCTCCTGAACAGAGAACGACTAAAGGTACACTAATTTATCCATGAGAGAGAACAAACTACAGTACTTAATTCAAATAGATGCAGATTTCTATCATAAAAGAGACTGACAAACGGATTTGATGAAACGGGCAGCAAGATGTCAATGTCTTTATTCCAATCACAAGATGATACAACCATTGAGTTAATTATTTATAATTATACATGTGAGAGCAGTTAGGATGTGTGGAGAAAAAGGAGACGACAAGAAAAAAGGAACACACAAAATGCAGACGAATTAGACGAAAATTTGAAAAGAAGGAAGCAAAACCTGAAAGAAGCAAAGACGAGGAGACTAGCCACCCCACCGATGACGAGCACAAAAGACGAGGTTTGTATTTTTCACCACATCATAATCAATATATTCCTGTTCAAATAAGCAAAGGTAGTACATTTAGTATTATCTTTTCTATACATAGCAGAGAAAAATGAAAAAAAAAAAGAGGTGAACATGATAAGCAATTAGAGGATTACATAATCTACTTTAAGCATTTTATGATAAACTAGTACTGCAACACTCATATTGCGAAAGAAAGTAAAAGCATGACAGACATTAACTAACTACTCAAAGTCATAACATGAAAGAACTTAGATAGTCTTCTTTACTCTTAAGCCATACTGCTAAATTACATCATGTGGAACTTGGAAGCTCAAAGATATAGGAGCAAAAAGAAGAAACAAATTAATTATTACAGCCAACTTTTGCCAAAACCCATATGCTAAATTACAACTCAGCAAAACATAAACTTGATGGTTTTCAGAAAATGCATGGATACTACAAAAAAGAGATATGAGATATAAATTTGATCATCAGGAAAAACTATATAGAAACACAGAATTCCAATAGAAGCTATACTTTAACAAATTTCAACCATACCTTTCCAAAAAACTGCATCATGTAGATTATGCTTGTCAATGAAGTCAAATATCTCAGGTTTCGGAAGCTGAAATT
The DNA here is from genome assembly GCA_003254925.1 of Chamaecrista fasciculata. Lineage (NCBI taxonomy): Eukaryota > Viridiplantae > Streptophyta > Magnoliopsida > Fabales > Fabaceae > Chamaecrista > Chamaecrista fasciculata. Next base: position 97,558 of record QANZ01000955.1, on the reverse strand, counting down.
TTCAAAAAAAAAAAATAGACAATGAAAGCAAATTAGTAGTCAATACTAATGGACAAAAGACCTTATATTATTAAAGCATTTGTGTGACACATAATCAATGTAACGCATTAACACCACCTACATCAGCATACAATGAAAAGGCTTTCTCATATTGCCCATCAATTACTTGTAACTCAGCCAATGCCTGACCCAAAAAAAAAAAACATTAGTGCAAATAGATGGTTAACATATTCAAGATGCAAATACAAAAGACCAAACTTACTTCCTTGAGTGAATCAGTCATGGATGACGAACTAAGCTGAGGTTCAATGACTGAAATAACACGCAATGCAGAATAATTGACAGATGGCCAGGATTTGACAGCGGACAAGAGATTCTTATGAAAAGAAGGATTTGTAGCCAATGCAACAAAAGCAACCAACGGAACCAAAAGCAGAATTAAAAATATTTTATCCTAACATCATGTATACTATGCAAAGACATTGCTTGTAACAAAGTTGTCATTTGACTCGTGGATGTTTTAGAATCTTGATGGGCTATATGTTTATACTTGTAGTTGCTAACATAACTCAATAAATTCTGTTTGTGCGCAACAAAGCACAACAGAGACTTGATTGTCTTATAAGATACATGTATTAAGAAACACTAAATTTTAACCATTCCCAATCTATTACCACTATTAAAAGCTACAACAAATTTAATAAAATCAATACAGTGAAAAGGAGAGAAAAAAAAAAGTAGTAAAAAGGCAATGCTTGTGAGGTCATAATGTGATTATTCAAAAACAGAACAGTGAATAAATGCAAAAAGAAACACTCTAAAAGATGAAGATCAGCCACAACGCTAAAAGAAACACTCTAAAAGATAAAGATCAGCCACAATGGAAACCCAGAAATAACATATTCTGCTAACGCAAATACAAAATCCCAAGACATGGAAGAAATAGTATATGGTGATAGTATTTTAAATTACACGTGTACCAAAAATTGCTCATCAATTCCATTGCCCTCCAATTTTGAATATCTCCTTAACAGAGAAGGACTAGAAGTACACTAATGAACAAATTACAGTACTTAATTCAAATAGATGCAGATTTCTATCATAGAAGAGGCTGGCAAACGTATTTGTGGAAACGGGCAACAAGATGTCAATGTCCTCATATATATGTGAGAGCAGTTAGGATGTGTGAAGAAAAAAGAGACGACAAGAAAAAGGAACACCACAAAATGTAGACGGATTAGACGAAAATTTGAAAAGAAGGAAGAAAAACCTGAAAGAAGCAGAGACCCACCGTTGACGAGCACAAACGACGACGGCAAGCAGCGTTTTCCAACATCTCTCGCGGCGCGTTCTCTGATTCACTCTCACTTGCGACGGCGTTTAGGGTTTGGCCTTTGGGCATGGGTTGCTTTAGCGAATATATAGCCGTTACACATTTTTAAATTTGGATCAATTTGGGTTTTGAAATTTCGATCGATTTTAGAGCCGTTGCTCCTCTCACTTGCGGCCTCTCCCCAATGGTGTAACGTCGTCGACTTATTGGGAAAAAGGAGGAAACGAACATGAAAGTGATGGCAGAAATGTTCATGGCGAAGCAGCGAGGATAGAAGAGGGACAATGAGATGGGTATTGGGTAGATCTGAAATGGGAGTTGATTTGTTAAAAAGAGTGGGTTGATTTGTGGCCGTTGGATTACACAAACAGTCAAGATGCTCCACCCTTTTCTTTAATGTTACTGTGTTGTGCAGCTTTATATATTTTTTATAATAAACAAAATGCTTTAATTTATTAAGACACCAAAAGAGGGCTGCTTCGTTGGCAGCTCTTCCACACCAAACAAAAGAACAAGATTGGAATCCATTACATTTCATTATTTCAGTAAAATTTCTTCAATAATAACTGATATATATCCCTGTCCTTCATCTCCTTTTTTTTGTTACTGTATTTATATTTATTGTGAGAAATATGTACCTCTATACATCCATATTATCTATATTATGTGGTATATATTTAGTGGTTTAATTTACTGACGTTAGCTTTTTATATATATATATATTTAATTATTTATAATTGTGTAGGAATGTGTATGATATGTGTGTATTATTGCAATTTTTTCAGCATTTATAATTAAATTATAATATATATATATTATATATATATATATATGTCGTGTCGTGTCCTCTAATTTTAAGAACTGACGTGTCGGCGTGTCCGTGTCCGTGTCGTGTCTCGTGTCCGTGTCCGTGTCCATGCTTCTTAGGAGGAAAATCACTTTGTTTAAGTTGCGGCCTCTCTTGAATTACATGGAAATGCAGGTCCCTTCATTTAAAATTGAGGAAATCTATTATTTGGTCCCTTTTTTTAACTGAGTCAACGATTTGGTCTCTCATCTATTAAAATAGACTATTCAGTTTCTCATTTACCATATTCATCAATTATTTAGTCCCTCAGTTAGAATCCGTTAAATTACTTGATGACATGGATGTTAAATGCTTACATGGCAACGTTAAATGTCATTTTGGCGTTGTAGTCACCTAAACCAATCAAACCGAATCAACAAACACAATTAAACCGACCTAAAATTGACAAAGATCCGAATATTCTTTGAATGGTGGCCATTGGGAAAAGAATGGTATATCCTTTTTGTTAGACAATTATAAGGCATTTGTTTAAAATATAATATTATTTTATTAAGTAATTACTAATTAGTGTTCCACGTCAGCCACACTTTTACATATTTTTTTGATACTTTTCAAGAAAAAAAAAAGTGTTGGCACTTAGTGAAAAAGCTTAATCGTATTTTAATATAGAGGTAATCCCATTTAATCTAAAACATTAGTTACCTTTATGTTCTGATACAGAATTATGGAGCATGTATAAGCGGTATGAAATTTTTTATCCCAAGAAAACAAAATTTGTTTGTACTATGTGCTTCTAAGTTCTAAGTTAGGGATGTATACTATTACTATACTATAAATTGATTGACAAATCAGTGTAAAAAAAATACTATGAAGAATGATGGCCCAAGACATATCGACTCAAACAATGATGGTTTCTTTTATATTTTATTTTCTTTGTGGTATTAAAAAATATTTTGACCCTATATTTTATAAGTTTTAAGAATTTTTTTAATGAAAAATGAATATAATCAGATTCAAGATATTTAAAATAATCAGTTTGTAAATATAATCAGATTCAAGATATAGAAAATAAATAAAGAAAAATGAATTATTTGGTCCTTATACTTTATTTAAAATATTAATCTAGTGCCTATAATTTTTTTTGGCCAAAAATATCTTTTAAGTTCTCAAATTTTACATCAATTTTCAATTGTGTCCTTATTATTTGTTTACAGTCAATTTTATCTTCGAAGTTTCAGATTAAAAAACATAATTAAAGTATATTGTTAATTTATTGAAAGAAGTTAGTCAAAGAATAAAATCAACCAAAATATAAAATTTTAAAGATAAAATTGATGGTAAAATGTTAAACTCTTACAAATGATAAAATCAATTAAAATATAAAACTTTGATACAAAATTGACAGTAAACAAAATTCAGGATGAATTTGAAAATTTATGTGAAGTTTGAGGACAAAAATGATACTTTTGCCAAAATAAAACTATGAGGACTGATGGTGAAACTTCTTGCAAATATATGGGACCAAAAGTGATACGAGACCAAATCTGCAATCTGAGTGAAAGATATGGGACTAAAAGTGCAACAAAAAATGTTATGGGACCAAATTGAGACCTGAGCAAAAGTTATGGAACAAAAAATGTACTTTGGCCAATAAACAATAATCTAACATAAAGGTGTTAATTGTCCCAAATAAAAAACTCATGGTTCATTTTCGTGCAATTTTATAACTCAGGGTATTATGTGTACATTACCTAAAATTCAAGAAGCGTTTGTGCAATTTAGTCTTATGCTTATCCAATAATTTTTTCTACTATGTTTCAAAAAAAGTTAATAATTTTTTCTACTAAAAAATAATTGGTTGTTTACAAATTTTTTTCTAAAAATTAATGACAGACTGCATCCTGTTTTTCAATCTGACTTAGGATTTGAGTTTTTTTTCTATCAATTTTACATTATATATCATTAGTCATGTAGATTATGTCGACAATATTTGACTAAAGTAAGAGTGAAGGATAAAATCGACCAAAATGTGAAACATTGGAGACGAAATTGACAGTTAGTGTAAAGTTTTGGGACGAAATTAGTACTTTTTGCTTAGTATCTAATAGTACTTCAAACAAGACTACTACTTTTAGTGAAATATATATATACATAGTGCAAAAAATCGGACCGGCAATTGACTCGGCAAAGGACTCGGGTCACTGGTTTAATGGTTCAATCGCTGGGTCACTGGTTCAACCGGTTGAGCCGATTTACTTACAAAAACATATTTTCAAATATACATATTCATCATATACACATTAATATCTTACAATAATTTAAATATAAAGTAAAAAATAAACATAACCATAGGTCCATCACATATAATAAGTGTCAAATATTTAAGTCACACTACATAAAACTTAAATTTAAAACATAACTACATCAAAAAACTCTTGAAACTAAAAAATAATTGTATTAAACAAGCTATAAATTGAAAAACATATAATATCTAATTTAATTTAATGGTTCACATTTCCCAAAACCATTAAAATAAATTAATTAAAATGCATCATATCCACAAACGCACGTGCTGGCACAGTGGTTCTTCCCATTTATGCTTAATCATTGGGTGCTGGGTTTGATTCCTTGTGGCAGCAATTTTGTCAAAATTTCATTACATGTCTGGTTTAGTGAGGCGGTTCACTTCCGGGTCACCCGAGTTAGGAAAAAACCGGCGGTTCAAACCGGTTTGAAAGCGGTCTAATTGCAAAACGGTCTAAAGAGGTGAACCAGATCGGCTCACTGGCCGGTTCGGCGATTTCCGGTCTGAACCGGCCGGTCCGGTCCGGTTCTTCAAACTATGTATATATATATATATACTATATTATATGGCTCCACCCCTTTATGTTTGGTCAAAATTATTGAATTAAAAAAGAAAAAAAAGCACCCACTTTTCTCTAGCTAGCCTACGTTCATCTCACCCAAACATTTACAAATTAATAAAATACCAATTTCTATCCTAAATATATGAGGTAATTTCAAATTGGTCCTAAATATTTTATTTATTTTAGATGAATCTTACATATTTTTATAATTTTTCAAATTGGTCCCAAACTTACTCACTTATCAAAATAAAAATTTTATGTAATCTTTAACTTTAATTAATTCAAACGTTTGTCAAGCCCCTAGTCAAATATTTGCCTAAACCAAAGATATATATATATATATATATATTCCATTCACAAAGGGCTATCAAAACGGGCCTAGGCCCGCAGACTTGGCCCGGCCTGCCTGCTAAATGGGTTGTCCTGAACTTGGAAATTTGAGCTCGTTTAAATGCGAGTCTAAATGGCCTAGCCCATTTGGCTCACGAGCTAAACAGGTATGGTGCAGGTAGTCTGTCGACTGGCCCGCATTTTTTTTTTTGAAAAAAAACTGGACCTGATACATACTGGATCAATATCATAGTATATTTTTAAACTTAAATTTGTTTTTTGTGGGTGGCCCAATCGGACTATACAATTAATTAAGCTTGACAATAATAAAATATTAGATGAAGCATCAATATGCACGTGTTCCTCACTTTCTCTTCACTTCACATTTCAATTTCTTCTCTTCTTTCCCTTATCTAATATTAATATTTAAAAAAAAAACAATTAAGTTTGATTCGGTAACAATTTTTTAAAAAAACACAGATACCCAGTTGGCCCAAAAAAAAAGAACCTTTGGCCCAACAATTTTTTTAAAAGAAATAATAATAAAAGCCCGCAGGCCAGCCCGTTTAGACCACGCGAATATATGGGTGGTTATGGGGATGGCATTTGAGACTCATTTATAAATGAGTTGGCCCGCCCTGGGCAGGCTTGGCCCATTTGACAACACTACATTCATAGCAGCCGTTGGTGGATTCCGCGTAAGAGAGTATAATAAATTCTAAATGATTATAATACTTTCATAAATGTAATACAATATATATTATTCATACCCATAACGAGCACTCGCAAAGCCAATGACCAATAAAGGGTAATTACCATGTTTTAGGCATAGCCTTTTTTTTTTGTTACAAGACAAGCTCAAAACTGAACCAAAAAAACAAAAAAAAAAACAACTAACAGGCCCTAAGAACAAGACAAAGACCACAAAAATCGGAGGTTCATGCCAACTATTCCAATCTTCAGTCATGGATATCCCGATGCCGGCAACAAAGTTCGCACTCTGGTTCCCTTCAGGATGCACATGACAGACAGAGGCATGCCAATCCTTGCTAATCCACTGTAGGATGATCTGAATGATGTTTTTCATGCTATTTCCTCCATCTTTAGCACCATTGATCATCATAACAACACTTAGGGAGTCCGACTCGACAATGATTTTCCTGAACCCCAGATCCCAAACGAGTTTTAGCCCCTCAAGGATTCCCCAAAACTCAACCTCAAAGATAGAACAACTCCCAGTTGTTTTCACAAAATCTCCCTTCCAAACACCTGTTATTACTCTTAATGATATCATTGAACACTAAACACATTATCATATATATATGTACTAATTAAGCATGATTTTGTTTATTTAGTGCTAGTAGGTCAGCTTGGTACTTGGTAATCCAGCCTTAGATGATCTTGACCTCAGATTTTCTCTACATGACCAGCCATTGAGGATCGTTTGGTTTTGCTGCAATTTTGTTATTTTTTGAAAAAATTCATGTCCAAAAGCATTTTAAGATTTAGGTTCAACTCAATAATTAGTATCATACTGTTAATGAAAAAGAATTAAAGGGTATAAAATAAATGGCAAAAGTACTAATTTTGTCCTCAAACTTTATACCAACTGTCAATTTCGTCCCTAATCTTTTTTACTGTCAATTCTGTCTTCATTGTTTCATATTTTGGTTAATTCTATCCTTTACTCTTATTTTAACCAAATATTAATGATAGAATCTACGTGACTAATGATATATCATGTAAAATTAATAGAAATAGAAACTCACATCTTATTAGAAAACATGATGCAGTCTGTCGTTAATTTATTAGAAAAAGTTAGTCAAAAGATAAAATTGATAAAAAATGTAAAACATTGGAGACGAAATTAACAATAAAAAAAATCGAGGACGAAATTGATAGTTGGTGTAAAATTTGGGGAAAATTAGTGATTTTGCCAAAATAAATTTATGAATATAGGTAGATAACTCTCAATTGAGTTCATTTTCCCTGCTTTACCCGCCCGAACTGTAGGGACCTCTCAAACCATTGGAGAAGATGATGTTGATAGCAAAACTATGGACAATTAGTTTCAAGTCCTGCTTTTTAAAGATTTACATCAGAAAGAATGCATGATAGATGATTTAATTAAAAAGCACTATCAATGTCTTCATATATATGTGAGAGCAGTTAGGATGTGTGAAGAAAAAGGAACACCACAAAATGCAAACGAATTAGACAAAAATTTTAACAGAAGGAAGAAAAACCTGAAAGAAGCAGAGACCCACAGTTGACGAGCACAAACGACGATGACAAGCGGTGTTTTCCAACTTCTCACTTGCGACGACGTTTAGGGTTTGGCCTTTGGGCATGATTTGCTTTGGCGAATATATAGCCGTTACACAATTTTGAAATTTCGATCGATTTGGGTTTTGAAATTTCGATTGATTTTAGAGTCGTTGGTCCTCTCACTTGCGGCCTCTCTTGATTTGTTCAGGGTTTTCGTTTGGTTTAAGTTGCGGCCTCTCTTGATAAAGTTTCATTTATCTGAGGGCTCTTCATTTAAAATTGAGGAAATCTATTATTTGGTCCCTTCTTTTTTACTGAGTCAAGGATTGGTCCTCAGTTTTTAGAATAGACTACTCAGTCACACATTTATCATAATCATCAATTATTTAGTCCCTCAGTTAGAATCCGTTAATTTACTTGATGACATGGATGTTAAATGCTTACATTGCACCGTTAAATGTCATTTTGGCATTGTAGTCACCTAAACCAACCGAACAGGATCAACAAATACAATTAAATCGACTTAAAGTTCACTCAGACCCAAATATTTGTATTACACGTAAAGCTTCCATAAGTCATAGACTATTGAAGAATTCTCAAATCTCAAACTCTAGGTGATTCCAAATAGTTAAATATGTAGCATTTAACGTGTCATATGTGCACTTAACGATCAGGTCATCAATGTTAGTAATAGAGATAGGATATAGGGACTAACGAGTTGACATTTGTAGTTATTGAGGGATTAAATAATCTATTTCAAAAATGCAGTGACCAAATAGTTGAAACTGTGAAAAAAGAGGAACCAAATAGTAAATTTCCTCTTTAAAGTTTAAATAATTGTGAGGTTGGTTATATTGTTTGAAGGCCAAAGTCCTATTTTGATCCCTCAGTTATGCTCAATGTTCCAAATTGGTAAGCCATGTTAATTGATTGAGATTTGATGATGAAATGAGAGGGAAAGGATGTGAATTTAGGAAGAGAGGGTTTGGGTTTGAGAGAGAATGGAGAACCCTGAACGAGAGTGAGAGATGGTTAGGAGAGAGAAGTTGTTTTTTTGTGTGAAATAAACTAAAACCTTCCAAGTTTTTTTTTCTTTCTTACATTTTGGTTCTATTATAAAGAAAAAGGTCTTTAATGCAAAAATTCAAACTTTTAGGAGTTAAAAATCAATTTTGTCTTTTTTTTTAATGAAAAATAGATGAAAAACGTTTGAGAGACCAACTGTGCCAAGTTTTGGAAAACCTGTTGGAGATTGTGCCCTAGGGCCAATCATTTTATGTGAAATGTTATGAACATTTGGATTAATTTATAGAGATAAATTAATGGTTATCATATTATTAGCATGTTTACTATGATAGAGTCCGTGATTAATTATGAGATAATTAATCTAAATTTGTCCCTGGTCGATTGTTTTCGTGGGAACGAAAATGAACTAAGACCAGCATGACCTCGGTGCATAGAGATGCATGCATGCACTAGATGCTGGGACGGGAGTCACGGTGCAATTACGTAAGGGGTTACGAGTTGCTGGACTGACCCGGAGAGTCCTGCATGGGTTTAGTCATCAGCTTGCCTCTCCTGTACGCCTGTCACGATGCCTTAGACCTGAGGTCATCATTATTCCGGCGTTTCAGTTGTCAGACTTTGGCTTAGTCTAACGTTGCCCGTAACAGGGTAGCCATAAGGGCTAAGTACGGGTTTGGTTGATTGCCGTGCTGAGGAATGTGGATTGGCCAAGATGGGATTTTGTCCCTCATTAGATGAGAGATATCTAACTGGCGCCCTCGATGAGTCTGTCCAAGGAAAGGAGTGGCCACTCAGGAAATTGGGACTTACTCAGGAAATCGAGAAAGTTGTGGTTTGGATTATGGATGACTTTCCTGTGCCTAATCCATGACCAAGATATCGTAAGACAATAGGGTCTCTGACAAGGTGGTACTAAGGTTAATTCGGTTTTGGTAAAAACGATAACTCACGTGTTTTGGGTTGTTGTGATGGCTTGCTAGAGTTCGCTTACGACTTGTAGGTCATGGAGATGACTTGCTGCCAACTTCACGTGGGGCCTGCTGGGTCACACATGACCAGGATTAGGACACCGCTTAAAGGGACACGAATTAGGGTTAATTCGTGGGTCACTCCGGTGGCACGATTTAAGACACAACGAAATATCTGGGACATTAAGTCTTGTCTTAATTAATCTACAGTTGTGGAATATTTAGATTTGTGGGACAAGTTTAAATATAATAATTGTTAAATGATTAATGGGGATTAATTATTTACAATTAAAATATTAAGGAAAAATAATTCAGATAAGATTCCTAAAAGTTAGGAAATTATTGAATTATAAAATTCCCCAATATTAATTTTGAGGGTGGCGCCTCTTATGAGATATTTGGATAAATAAAATTGTTTTATTAATTCAAATAATAAATTTGAATTCAAAAGATTTGATGGAGATATCAAAAGATTTTATTCAAATAAATTTGGTGAGATCTCCTCTCAGTATTTTTGGAGAATCATGAATTCCTAAGAGTTAGGAAGGTTTTTGATTTATAAACACTACAAGAAAACAGGTGATTTGTGACGGAAAAATCCGTCACAAAATGTGGAAATTCCGTTACAAATCACGTTTGTGACGGAATTTGTAACGGAAAATTTCCGTCACAAAACATGCCGTCGCTAATCAATTTGTAACGGACTTTATATTCCGTCACAATTTGTGACGGAATTTGTGACGGAATATATCCGTCTCAAGTTGTGACGGACATATCCGTCTCAAATTTGTGACGGACATTCCGTCACAAATTCTGTCACAATTTTGTGACGGGCCATGTTCTGTCTGAAATTTGCCACACCCATATTTGTGACAGAGTAATTTCCGTTACAAATTCCGTCACAAATTTGTCAAAATTTTGTAATATTCTCCTCGTATTTATTACTTTCTCAAGTTTTGATATAAATTTTTATTACTGATTAATTTTTACTAATTATATATTTTGTAATTCTATTATATATTGCAACACAATTAATCTTCAATAACAATTTTATATATCATTCAACAAATTCAAAGTACACATAAGAAGAATCAAGAATATAGTTTTAGAATTCTTTTGCATGATTCATTACTAAATTATACATTGGAAGACATTTTTTTGTCCAAGTGCAAAAAGCCTTAAACCCTAGGATCAAAATAAAATAATACTCTTCTCTTTGTTATGCTTCTGACTTCATCTTCATGAGTGTAATAGCACTGAAAGAATCAAAGGTAGCTAGCTAGCTTTGTTGAAACCTGAAAGTTCCAATAATCATAAATTCAATTAGTGAAAATATAGACATAGAAGTGAAATTGTGGTTACAAGAAAGATGATCACATATAGAAATAGTTATATATGTATAAAAAAGGTTGTACGGAAGATCGTGGTTAAAAATTGATGCCCAAACAATTAAGGAATATACAATTGCATGATTCAACAATTTGGACATAGCAAGAAAGATAAAAACATGCATGGCAAGAAACTATGGCATTAACTGTGGATTTAAAAAGAAAATAAGCTAAATACCTCCAGAGCAATCTCAAATACAGCATCCTTAAACTTAAGCATCCACATCCAACTCTCTTTTCCTTTCTATCCAACTCTCCACATCCATCCTCAAATACAGCAAGTCCATTATGAAGGAGAAGATGAGAAGTGTAACTTATCTCCTTTCCCTTCTATCTTCCCCTGCATTTTTTATCCCCCCTTCGTCCAATTTCTGCTGCAGATGAGAAAAGTCCCCTATTAAATAGGCAGCAAAGTAATAGATATTCAAGCAAAATTAAAATTATCCTAGTATCAAACAACAAAATTAAGAAATTTTTTGAAAGAGAATAAGATTCATGGACCTAATAAATGTATTGTTTTGTCCTTTGGGAGTTTTAATATATAGATAATGTTCCAATGCATTATAATATATAGATAATGTTCCAAAGGCTTCAATAAGCACTAAATATCCAAAAAGCAAAGCACCGTGCCACAAAATCTTTGTAGCAACCTCTCCCTGTCGTTTCCTTCTTAGCTGATATTCAAGGAAAGATTGAAGAACAGAACCTCGTCCTGTTCTGCCTATTGCTAGTAGTAATATTACTACAATCAAATATCTATATTTATTGGGAGAAGTGAGAGAAATACATAGAAGAATCAATCCCTGCAGTTAAATTGTGACAAGCACGATCAATTGGTATATATGGAATGAAATGAAACATAGCTTTCTATATATTGTCTGATGGATTTACAATCAAGCCTATTGCAATTTTACAATCAAATATCTATATATTGCAATTTTATTCTCACATAGGTACAAAGACACGCCATGAACAGTTAGCTTTATAACAATTAGACATTGTAAAATTGCAATTGTAAGTTCCCTAATCTCTGTCTCATTTTGAACCTATGCTCTTCACTTCAATGGACCTCATTAAAATTAATATGCATTTACCAAATAGATGCAGCACAAATAATTTCATCTCCTCTCTTTGAAAAGTTTCCAGTCATCCATTTCTAAGCATAGAGAAAACTTCAAATTAAAAGAGAAAGTTTAAAATAGGAATGCTAACCATATAGATAAAACTAATATCAATGACAAGACACTATGATGTTTGGAATACTAACCATATAGATGAAAGTGGAAAGTGGAAAACAACCTCAACAAGGAAAGTCAGAAGCAAGACAAACAATAAAGCTAGGGTGTTTTTGCAAGAATCTTATAAATTCATCTGTAATCCCACCTCGACGAGGACCTGTCCTATTATACATCCATTTTCGATTCTCAGGCACATCCATCTTTTATATTTATATCTTAGTTGTTATGTCCTACCTATCCAACAAAACAAATATGGGAGGAGATGAAGTCCTGGAACAGGCACAAAAGCTTGTACTTAAGGGTCTACTTTTGCATTGAACAATCCATAATAGTGCTCCCAAGATTTCACCAACAGACTCCTAAAATAAAGTTTATTTATAAAACTAAATCAGATTATATATAGCTAGGCAATAGATAACACATAGATGAAATGGAATAAGAGAATAAGATGATTTATATGGTCAATGTCACTTACTTTGTAGGCACAAACTACAAGCTAGGGCCCAAACAAAATTTTTATATTAAAAAAATATACCTTAACTATAGCATGATGTGTTGCACGCCCATCTCCGGATAAAGAATCAAGAAAAGCATCAATTGAGCTAACTAATTTGCATCAATTGGTAAGGAAATACTATATATTAATATATATTAGTATGGCATTATAGCCTATTAGCCTCTACTACTAGCTGCTAGAGTTAATCATCCATTTAGAAGTTAAAGTTTGTCAGTTATTATACTGTCTTATCATATGACTTTTAACCAAATTAAAATGTGATTCAGTTCAATGAACCCTAGCATGCAGCAATTGGTAATAGCTAGCACCTGATATATATATATATATATATATATGTGTGTGTGTGTGTGTATATCTGCTAATTCAATGTTAGTGCTCTGCCTGACTTTGATTTCTCATCAAAATATCTGCTAATTCACCAAGAACTAGCCACAGTAATACAAACGCAAACAATTTGATCATTTTTATCCCAAAAAGTAAGAAAGTGGAAAATATATATCGCCTCTTTCAATTCAAGCTAGACAAATTGAGACCCTAGCTAGAAATTCAAGAATCAACGAATATTGAATGAAATGAACCACAAAATACAGAGGAGACTTAGGTATTCACACATCATCAGGTGAGAAATTCAAGAATCAACTGGTTAGTCGCCTAAATCCGAAACCTTGAGTTCACAACTAAACATATTCTTAGCTAAGGTTTACTGGCTTATTTAGTGCTAACCCTAAGAATCTAACCGGTTTCATCACATCATCAGGCGCTAAGAGTCATGGAACATAAGGCATGTTGCAGAAGGCGTGTATATGGCTATTCCAGCAAACAGAATGATGTGAATGTCCAATCATCTAGTTTTGCAAACTTGACAGAACACCTAAACTTCCAAATTATGCAATGGAAACATCAAAACTGAAGGAAATTTAAGATTCCACCAGCTTACCCGACTTTCTAGAAGCTTTTTCACACTATTTGCACATCCCTCGCACATCATTCCCTAAAACACAGCGTCAGAGTCAGAGTCAGAGAGGAAAATACAAGAAACAAATAAAATTGAAGATTTAGGATTTTCCATACCTCAACACGGAGAACAACAACATCCGATGAGGTTTTCGAAAGTTCATCGGCATCTCCAGAAGCAGCAGAGGCAGAAACACTGCGGAAACGACATTGTTTTGGCCGAGGCGGTAGAAGCAGAAGTAGAGGCGGATTTAGGAATGGCGTAATTGTAAGGAAGGCATATGAGGCTGCGATGAAAGTGTGTGGAGGCTGATTGAGAGTGTTTGGAGGAAGAGGACGGTGCTTGGGTTGCTGCTTGCCGACGACGGGCTCCCAACGGCGACAGAAGGCGGCGACGAGGTCTACGGTGGTCGTAGGTGGTGGTGGCAGCGAAGGTTGGCGAGAATGGAGGAAGGGGAGAATAGAAATCGCACCACCCGAGTGTTTGGAGGAAGACGACGGTGGCTTGGGTTACTGCTCGCTGGCGACGGGCTCCAACGGCGACAGACGGCGGCGACGGGCTCCAACGGTGGTCGTAGGTGGTGGTGGCGGCAGAGTTTGAAGGGGAACGGAGGAAGGAGGGGGAACTTGAGAGTTAAAAAATGTGAACCCTAGAGAGAAATGAGAAGAAATTTGTTTTTTTGGTAAGTAAATTGAAGGAAATTGGCAAAGGAGGGAAACCAAAATGAAAATAAAATTTGGGGAGGAAGGATTTGCCAAAAAGCCAAGTACTTAGCGCCTCTTTTTTTATGTTTGTAACCAAATTTTTTTGTGACGGACCAAATCCATCACAGAGTCCGTCACAAATGAAGTGTCAAATTTTAAAATCTTAAAACCACTTTTGTGACGGATTTTGGGACGGATTTGAGACAAATTTGTGACGGAACGTTATCCGTCTCAAAATTCCGTCACAGATTGTCTATTTTCTTGTAGTGAAAATTCCAAGATAAAATTGAGGGAGATAGGCGCATAGCTCTGTGGGTCCCATGGGAAGATTTGATCTTCCATTTGATTCTCAGAGATTGCATTTTGAGTTTAAATTGAAATATTAAGGTAATATTTTAATTGTAAATTCAAGTCCTCAAATAATTATATTATCAGAATATCATGATTTTAGGAATATTAAATCACCAAAAATTATAATTATATATAGGGAGCAAGTCGACTTGCCCCCTAAGCAAGTCTAACCCTAGCTTTTGATTTTCTTCCTCCTTGTAGAGAGAGAGAGAAAATCGCACCTTTGCACCCATAGAGAGAGAAAGTCGATTTTGCTAAGAGTTAGTGAGAATCAACTTGGCTCCAAAACTAGGGTTTGTGAGAGAAGAAAAGGCAAGAAGGAGTTCTTGTGGGGGGTTTCTTCTGTGCGCCACTTTTGCTGTTGGATTCAAGAAGGAGTTCCTGAATTCAAGCACTGTAGATTGGTCCCTGGTTCTTTTGGAGAAAAGAACGGAAGGCTAACACCTTGGTGTCCGAGAAACTGTTCGTGTGGATCACCGGCAGAGGGAGAACGCTGAGAGTGGACTCCTTGCACACGCCTTGTACAACCAGCCGATTGAAACTCGCGAGGTATACCACTATCTAAAAGTTTTAAATTCTGCTAGCGGATCCGTTCGGGAATTCTAGGGCCCAGGCGCTTTTATTTTATTTTTATTTTTTTTTTCTGCTTCTGCTGCGTTTGGCGCCTAGGATTCCCAACAAAACCGAGGAACCAATATGGAACGAAAAATAACTTAAGGACCAATTTAGATCATTGAACATAATTGAGGGACCAAAGTGTTGGGCCTTGGTGAAAAAGCTTAACAGTATTTTAATATAAAGGTAATCCCATTTAATCTAAAATATTAGTTACCTCTATGTTCTGATATAGAAANTGAAAATTTGAACAAAAATTAATAGGACAAAAAGTACACAACTGGGATATTATGTATATGTTTAAATATTACAATTAAAATTAAGGTTGACCATGTGGTGAAGACTAACTAATATAGCGACATATAAGTTCAGTTTAAATTTAAAAGATACTCCATATATAAGAATAGAATGACATGAATGTGAGCTAGTCCAATTATGAGTGGAATGTGGTTAAAGTGAAAAGCGTAAATAATACAATGAATATGTCGATATTAGCAATAGTGGATTGACAGGGACGGTTAATTAAAGTGCGTAGCCTGTAGAGTCACAAAGTTAAAATCAGCACTTTCAATGTCTAATATTGAAAAACGACAAACAGAATTGGTCAATATGGAATAGAAGGCGCGGAATTGAAATACATCGATGAGATCATAAGAGTCACCAATAATATAAATAATTGATAATAATTTTTCGATATATCACTATATGATTATGACCCACGTCATTGTTTCCTTAATTAGTATATTTTTAATTTGATATTCAATTAGTTGGGCTGTTAAGAGGGTTCATTTTTAATTAAGGAAAGCAAATTGCTGTTAAGAGAGTAGTACATTATATTAGGTCTGGCCTTGATCTGGGCGTTACGGGAGCATAATTAATTAGGAAGTGGAGCGTAGTTGCAACCTGCAGAAAAGAAAAAAAGAGGAGGGATTAAAATATATATATATATATATTGTAATATGTGAGGTGTTTCTTGCTTGTGTTGTGTGTTGTACGTACTATGTTGTTGTAAATTAAGGAGGTAGTAGTTTTTTTAAGCAAGTGTATGTATATGAGTGCGTGGAAGGTGATTACTGATTGATTACTAAAAAAAATAAATAAATTTCTTGCAAATGTATCCTCTACATTTTCTTCCTCTTGACTTTTCTCTCTCTTTCTTGAGGCAATCAGGCTAATACATATATATATATATATAGAATGAAGAGAAGACAGAAGCACGCATGCACATATACACAAGATGAGAGTAGAAATAGAAAGGAAAACGACGACGTAGGGAGGTATGTAGGTAGGAAGTTGAAGAGAGAAAAAACAGTGGAGTGAGTGGTAATGGTATACGTTGAAGAGTGAAGAGTAGTAATCGAAGAAGACAAATAATAGAATAGAAGCGAAGGAAGGAAGGAAAGTGGGTGGTTTAATTTTGGATTTGGTTGAAATATTTGTTGAATTCATGGTACGTAGTGACTACTAGCACTGCCCCCCCTCCCCCCAAATTTTTTTATAATTATAAATAGACCCCATATATTATAAAAAATTATATAGAAGTCCAAAGAATTGAGTTGTGTGTGTAGGTAAGAACAAAATTATGATCTATTTTATCTTATTTAAATAATATAGAGAGAAAAATAGGCCAAAATCTTATTTTAGTCTCTAATTTATCCAAAATTTCATTTTGGTTCCTAATTTTTTGTTTCTTAAAAGCTTTATAATTCCTCCCTAACTATTGAATATGGTCATATTTCTCTCGTCTCAGACCCAAACGCGATGAAATCAAAGCTACAAATTAAATTTTGTGAGTTCTTTCTTTGTCCAGTTAGAGTCATCGATAAACAAAGTCAAATTGGGCATGAGAGTGGGTTCGAAATGAGAGAAATATGTCTAAATTTATGAAACAAACAATCCATTTTTTAACCCAATTTCATGCTTGAATTGATCTCGTTTTTTGATGACTCCAACTGGATAAAGAAAGAACTCATCAATTTTAACACACAACTCTGATTTCATCGTGCTCGAGTTTAAAATGAGAGAAATGTGATCATATTTAATAATTAGGAACTAATTATAAAACTTATAGGAAACGTTAAGGACTAAAATAAAATAAAAAATATCGGGATCAAAATAGAATTTTGAGTAATTATTAAGATTCAAAATAAGACTTTGATAAAAAAAATTCCCCCCCCAAAACCTGTGGGCTGTCTAATATTCCAAAACCTGGTACTCCCATTCATGTGTTTGTGTGAGAGAGAGAGATAAATTTTGAAACTGTGTATGCATGCTTTATAACAATACCACTTACTGTCGGGGAGGTATAAGACTGCCGCGGTTTTCTCACACCATACTCTCTCTATAATAAATTTTAAATTTATTGGTATGATTATTTAATTAAATATCTGCAACATATTAAAAAATTAGAATAACGTAAGATTAAATCAGGACCCAACTCAGGCCAAAAAAAAAAATCAGGACCCAACACTTGCTAATATATCAAGTACTAGTTAACAAAATCATAACAAAGTAATATATATTTGTCGGTAATATAAGATTTGATCCTCATCATTTATTCAATATTCCTGTGCTTCTCGTGCTCTCCTTTCCCATCCTTACCTTTGTCTTCTACCCCTAGTATTTCCTATATCACCTGATCATTAATATCACCATGTTAATATATATATATATAATCCTTCAACCTTTTTTTCTTAAAAAAAAAAATTCGCCACCTCACAACTGAATTCAACCCTACATATATCATAAACCTTCAAATTTAAAATTTCTTATATTATTGAATCCTTAATAAAAAAAATTAGTTATGTTTATATGATAGATTTATCCATTAATAATCTAATTATAGAAATATGTAAAGATAGAACATGTTGACATTAATTAATCTATATATATAGCTGAAAAAGACTTTAATTATTATTATTGATTGTCTATGATAGATTAAACAACTATAATAAAAGGGAAAAAGAAAACATGGGCTTCAGACATATGGAGAGACCTGAAGATATACCTATATATAGTAGAATTAAGAAGGCCCGGCCACTTTTCTTTGGGATTGGATCCTCTAGAGTTCCTTTCCATGCATTTGTTGTGGAGTTAGAGAAATAATATGGATTTCATGAAATAAAAATATATAAAAACTAAATTTTCTCTTTCTCTCTCTTCTTTTTTCTTCCTTTCTCTCTCCTACTCTACAAGAAATGTAGAGAAAGGAACTCTAGAGGATCCATTTCCCTTTTCTTTTCATAGCAAAAAAGTGTTTTGGATAAGATAGAAGACATGAGATCAGAATATTTTTATTCTTTAAAAATGAAAAAGTATCTCTGTATATTATATTCTATTGTACAATCTCGTCCCATGGAGTTTGCCTCGACTCTACTTCAAATTCCTTCACGTCTTCTTTTTGCAAATTAAAGGATTAATTGTTAATTAACTGCGCTAGTCATAGATCACTTAACTTATAATAATCATTTATGGCTCGCTCCTTAATTTTGTTTCTTTATTATTTAGTTCGTTGGGTAATCCATAATGCGCCGCGAGCTAGAAAAGAAAAACAACAATAACTAAGAACCCTTATATGTTATATATGTAAGATATTTTTTTTAATTAATTATGTTATTTGAAATTTCTCTAAGCAAAAAGTTTCCATCTACCACATTATTTAATTATAACTTTTTGGAAAATCTGCAAAGTTAATGATGGATTTCGGGTTTAATCATTTTGATGCGTAGAACGAACGTCAATCAGAAAAGTTCACATAAAGGCATGCAAAGAAGTCATTCACACACCCTGTAAATCGAAGTTTCAAACTTGAAGGCTTAGCTAATACATACGAGTACTAATAAATCAATTGCCTAACTCTTATTAATTAGTAT
Source organism: Chamaecrista fasciculata (assembly GCA_003254925.1). Classification (NCBI taxonomy): domain Eukaryota; kingdom Viridiplantae; phylum Streptophyta; class Magnoliopsida; order Fabales; family Fabaceae; genus Chamaecrista; species Chamaecrista fasciculata. The sequence goes on along the minus strand of QANZ01000955.1, from coordinate 78,318 downwards.
ATGCTTCAACCCTTCAAATTCCAAAGCATATGATCGTAAAAAAAAAAATGCCAGCACTGATAAGAATTACTGTAGTTAAATGATTTATCTATTACATATTTTTTTGACGTAGCAGCCATGCATTTTTTTATTGAAGAGACGAAATATTGGAGAGAGAAAAAGGGAAAAAAAAAAAGAAAGTAAAAGTCAATATGCACTTATCAAGATTCTACAATAGCATGAAAAAAAATACTAATCAAACAAAGACTGTTAGATTGAGACTGATTAATTAGCATAAGTGTATTACCAAAAAAAGAAATAATTAGTATGTGTACCAGATTTTAAAGGCAAAATGTTCACCCAGCAACTCAGGCTAATCTATTGGCCCCAAAAAAAAAAACTCAGGCTAATCTCACGTTTAATTAAGTTTTCACAACTAATTTTTACAATTAGTCAATATAACATATTAACAACGTTAAAATTGGCGTTCCAACTATTTATGGCAACCGGCCATTTTAATTCAGTGAAATGGCCACAACTTCTAATAGTAAAGATGTTTTCAACGTATTAAAAATTGGACTTGATTGCTACATTTGTGGACACTCAATCTTACATCGACAAAATTTAGAAATGTGTTATTTATTTTAATTATATGCATTGTTGAATTTATTTTCAATATGATCGATATAATAAGTTGTTTTCCATTTATAAAAAAAAATTAATCACTATACTGCGAAATCACCTAATTAGGTAATTCCTGATTTCGCATTATAATGAAAATAACAATTTCGTTATAGTTAAATGTGCTATGCAAATTAATCAAAATAAAACTTTAAAGATTGGAGGGACAACCCAACAAAAATAAGTGATATCTTAATTTGAGTTTCTTAGCTAACTACATACTAGGGTTATTAATCAAGTCTAGCTATAATAATTACATGTAAAATCAGGAATTATTAATTCCTATATATGATCATACATTCATACTAGTAATTCCTAACTTGTTAATCTTTAAAATTAATTAAAAGTGGACGACCTACCAACTAAAAAGGTGATTACATGCTGGTTTTGGACAGTTGACCAAATTGATTATTGCCACCTCATATAATCTTAAATGAGTAATGTGGATTATTAATGGTAGTGGTGGCCATATATAGCCAATTCCCATATTCACAAAACTAGGTTAATAGACTCAACCCCACGTGTTAGTAAACGGTATGATCATTATTACATCGAAAATTGGTTTGTATTTATTGGTAAGTACACAATTAATAGCATGTGGATTAGATTCTTCAGAAGATGATTAATTGATTATGATGATGATTATGTTAAAACCACGATCATTGCACTACAAAAAAAGCGGTATTTAGCTACGGTTATTTAGCTAGGGTTAACCAAAACCGTAGGTAAATAATATGTAAGTCTCTTTTTTCCCACACTATGATTAACCGTAGATAATAAAAAGTGAAACCGTGGCTATCTTCGGCGGGACACCTATTTTCATTCCCTCCCAATTTTTTTTTCTAATCCCTCTGTCTCTTTTTTCACACTTAGCAAAATCCCTAATTTTCTAATCTTCCTCCGTCTCTTCGAACTCTACAGGCGTCTCTTTTTTCACACTTACCAAATCCCTAATTCGGCGGGACAGCTTCGATCGGCGACGAGAAGCTGTGCGACGAGAAGCTGTGCGTCTCTTTGGCGACGAGAAGCTTGATCGGCGTCGCGGCTGAGTCTCTTCGACGAGAAGCTTTCGTCTCTTCATCGCGGCTGTGCGTAAGTAACCATTGCTCATCTCACTTTGGCGCTATCATCTTCCTTCTCCTATTTTGTGTTCGCAGAGACAAAGAAGCATCCACACTCGCCGGTAATCATCATCGTTTCCCCTTCTTCGTTTCTATCTCTGAATTTGTGTATTTATTGGTCCGATTTTGTGTTCAGACGAAGAAGGCCACGATTTGTGAATTGATTGGTTGTCAACACCGAAGAAGCACGAAGAAGCATCACTAACTGGTTCCGATTTCAATTCCGGTAAGCGATCCCTTCATTTGATTTTGTTAATTGATGCATTTGTATCTGTTCGGGTTTGTGATTTTCGTTTCTGAACTGCCTTCCAACTGTTTGACAAAATGCCAAACCCTTTAGTTTGCTATCAGATTAATCCTAGTGTCCTTTCAATTAATTACATAGAGGCTTGTACACAAGTTTTCCTTAATTTTCTTTGGGTCGATGAATACTTGTTCCTCCAAGGAAAACTATGGTTGAAGCCAATCTGTATAGACATTAGTTTTGTATTGTGTTGGTCCATTTATACTAAGTTGTTAATTAGCATTCTTTCTCAAGTCACTGATAAATAAATGCAATACTGGATTTATACTCAGAGTAACAACTTCTTAAAATAATACTCTGAAGGCTTCCATTAAACAGAGAAATTGTATGAATTTTCCTTAAAATGGGACTGATCATCAGAATCATGCTAATAAGGCTTTCAAGCAATTGGCTTCTTGAGAGAGAGACAAACAATTTAATGGTAAATCAATTTAATTTAACTAACTTTCTCATCATCATCATCATATCTAGCTATAACAACTTTCTGTTACATATATATAACTGATTACAGTTACAGTTACACCACTGTCACAATTAGTTATAGCTGGTTGTGTGGAGTTTAGATAAGGTAGCTAGTTGTTCTTTAGCAATGGCCTCTTACTTATCTAGGTGTGTGTTCCTTTGGGAGTAACTCATGTGCCTCTTTTTTGGATCTTGTAATACAGAAAAGCAAAGGGGCTTTATAATTGCAAGGGTGCCTATTTTTCTTTGGATGGTCAAGTTACTTGAATCCAAGCATCCTTTTGTACTATCTTTTCTCATCTAGGACCAATCTAAGGATAATTCTTGTCAAGACCATACAGAGTTTCCATTGGATTTTTGGAGGTGAGTTGTAAGACTAGAAGAAAACAGTTGCTAAGAAACTATGGTGATTTCCCTTGGAAACTGACTCTATTTGGAATAAATTAATCAGTAATAAATATGGTGCTCAGTAGATGATAACGTTGGATCTATGCAATTCGTACAGGCCACAAAAATTCAACTCTCAAGTTGTCCTCCGTTTTCCCCTCTAATTACATTTCATCTTGAGAACATTCTTGTTTCCAATTAAAAGAGATAATTGGAAGGGGAGCTCCTCCCTGGTTTTCATACTTGTAAATCCTTCCCCCAATTTCAGGTTCATAATCCAATTGCAAAAACTTTTGCTTGAACTACAGTACTAATAGAATGAGAAAAGTACATTTTAGCTCCTTGAACAAAGGCCTAATTACAATGGTAGTGCATCAACTTTAAAAATGTAACAGAAGACCCTATGTTCTNCTGTACTAACTTAGACATTATTTTTCATATTTGTAGGGTAAAATTCAAGAGTTTTTACCATTGGATCAAGAACGTGTTGCCTCTTCCGGTATCACTTCCAAAATATTTGCTGAACCTGATGATGCCATTGGGAAAGTGTTTGGACCTGAACATCCTGGACGTGTGCGTGTTATGGGAATTGGTTCATGCCCTTCTAGTATCTTTGGATTACAAAGACAACTTGTTAACTCCCAAATCAGAATGGGCTCTAGTGTTAACACTACTTGTAACAATGGTGAAGGAGAGGGCATGATAGACTTAGTGAATCAAGTTAAAACTCTACAAGAACGTTCAATTGCACACCAGGAGACATTGAAGGAGCTTTCAGAGACCAAGGTAGAGTTACAACAAACTCAATCAAAGTTCAACACTCTCCTCAAATTTCTACAAGACAAGTTTGGAGATGATTTACCCCCTCTAGATCAAGAATCCTCACCTCCTTAGTCATGATTTAGTAATTTAGAGATGTTATTTTGGTATTCCAACATTGTTTTTGTTTAGAGGAATATTTTTGGTTGATTTGAAAGTCTGATATTTTATGTATGGTTTAATGACACTTTTGGAGTATATGTTTATGAGAATGTATTTAGATATATATTAAGATCTTAAATATATGAAAATTAGCCATGCATATTTCTTCTCTTATATGTATTGTTGGAAAGGTATATCAAATGCAGGATCAGAATTTATTTTTTAAAAAAACCACAAAAGCCAATTAGCCACGGTTAAAGCCATGGCTAATAATAAAGAGAATTCATAACATATGAAATTTGCTACTATAATAACCGTAGCAAAAAGTTACTTGGCGCCTCTATTTAATACAGTTTTGCCACAGTAATAACCGTAGCTAAAATTTATTTTTTATTATTTTCAACGAAATTAAAAAACAATGCCTACGGAAGACACCGTAGCTAAACATAAATTACCCACGGTTTTAACCGTAGGCAAGATAATGTTACTACGGTTCATTTTACCGTAGCTAAAATAACCGGCCACGCCTTACTTGCCCACGGTTACTGCAACCGTAGTAACGCTGTTTTAGCTACGGTTATTGCACATTTAGCCACGGTGTTTACTCTAGCTAAACGCCGCTTTTCTTGTAGTGTTGGTAGCTATAGAAAACAAGAGAATTGGGCCCTTATCCCTTTTCCCGTGACTACCATTTATTTGTTACTTTTCACTGCTCATGCAAATAACCCCAGAAGACAAATAATAATAAATAAATAATTGTATTTTGGTCCCTGGGCTTCAAGGCTCCAATTAATGATTTACCCCATAACATTCCTGCGAATAAAGATATAACGTGTTGAATATGGTTATGATAATAATAATGATCCCAATTCATGTGTAGCTGTATACAACTTCAATTCATGTGAGATCCCTTTCTGGTTCTGGGTTCTTCCATCTAGCCTTATATATTATTTAGACATAATTATGACCCTAGCATTAATTAATTGCTAATTTGATCATTAGGCTTGAAATACAGAAATATTAGAGCAGATGCTGAGTCAAGCAGGTACGTGAGCCTTATGTAATCAGTAATCCACATGTGTGTGTGCGTGTGTATGTATATGCAAAACGTGTGAGCAAAGCTCATAGAAATTTATGATGTTACCATTTAAGTATAGTACTATAGTAGTTCATCATCCAGGTTAAATAATTTAAATAAAAATTATTAGTGGAGTACTGGAATGAGGTTAAGTAGAGAATTTCAACACAAGCACAATGTTCCTAGTAGTCCCTTAGCTTGTAGTATTTGCGTATTCGAAAATTAGGAAAAACCATATATATATATATCCATATATATAACATGTAATTTGGTTATGTATGTATTAATTAGTGTGAGTGTATATTCGTGTATGTATATAGTATGCCGTTGCCAGGTGGAGTGAGACACCAAGATATATATATAAGGAGATTCTATACCTATAGCAGCAATATTAACATAGTACATACCCTTTCAACAAGCAAGTTAACGAAAAGTAAAGACAAGTTTTTTTCTTTTTGGTGTGTGTGTGTGTAATATAAATTATATGACAAGCATGGACAAATAGTAGTTAAGTAATTTGGAATGGAGAGATATTGCAGAAACAACCAAAAAGAGACCACCAACTCATTTGAATTTGTGAGATAAGCCAAAGTTTGGAAGCATTAAGGAGTGGGTCCCATCTCAAATGTTGTGTTGTGTTGTGTTTGCAAACAATTTATATTTAGAGGGCTTAAAGCTCATATACATATATAGTTACATACATATATATTCAAAGAACCTGGCAGCTTTATAAACTCCATCATTTTTGGTTGCAGACAGATGTGAGGGTCAAAGTTTTCTATCTGTATGTGTATTGCCATTTAAATATTTACTTTCCTTTTGATTGCAGAGATTTCGGTGATAATAACGATTTTATAAATATACCAGAGAGAGAGAGAGTGTGTGTCTGTGTGTGAAAAGTAGATTCCATTTCAGTCTTAGGCCTATAGGTGCTAATGAATGAATACAACAGATTTAATACTTTAATATTTAATTTGCATATAATTTATAATCAATTTGCCATAAACTTTTCCTTGTGCTCCCTATAAATCCCCAACTTTGTTTCCTAAAGAATTAGCATTCTCAAAATTAACACACAGAAAGAGATCAGAATAATTGAAAAAAAAAAATGGAACTCTATGAAGAGCATGATCATTTCTTGGAAGAATTGCTTGCTCTTAAGAGAGAAACAGAAGAAGAGAGCCATCATCATCATCTCTTCTCCAATAATGGCATGATGAGTAGTTTTGATGATTCTTTTGATCATCATCATCATTATCAAAACTCTGTGCCTTTTCTTCCAGATTCTTCCTGCTGCTTTCAAGAAATCCCTTACCATAACAACAACAACAACAACCACTACTACGACAACAGTGGCTTCAATGAAATCTATAGCTCCTTGCTTGATGAATTCTCAGCACCACTGAATAATATTGCTGATTCATCTTCCTCATCCTATAATAATAACGTTCTTGATACTCCATTTGTGGGTCAAGAAGAGTATTATTACCCTTTGTCATCCATGGTGGAAGAACTAGATGATCCTGCTGGTTTGCTTGGAGAAGAGCTTCAGAGTCTGGATTTGCAAAACCCATGTTGTAAAATAGAGCCAAGTCAATCCCCTGAAATAACAATGCCATCTTTCAACATGGGAGATATATCTTTGGACAAAAAGAATCGAGCCAAGAAGCTTCAGGGTCAGCCCTCCAAGAATCTCATGGCAGAGAGGAGAAGAAGGAAGAGATTGAATGATCGCCTCTCAATGCTCAGATCCATTGTCCCCAAGATAAGCAAGGTGTGTGAATTTCACTAATTAACTTTGTAATTCATGTTCTTGGCCCTGAAAGATATGGAGTTTCACAATTCAATCTAAGTGTTGACTAATTTGTAGGGATAAAAGGACTTAAATGTATTGATTCTATGACTTTCAGGGACTGAATTGTGTTATTAACTTGTGTATCTTTAAGTAGGGACCAATTTAATTGAATTCAATGCTCATTGCAGATGGACAGAACAGCTATACTTGGAGACACTATAGATTACATGAAAGAGTTGTTGGAGAAGATCAACAAGTTGCAACAAGAAATAGAGGTTGATTCAAGCATGATGGGTGGCATTTTTAAGGATGCAAAGGAAAATGATATCTTAGTGAGAAATTCACCCAAGGTAATTAATTAATTAATTAATACTACGCTACACATATATCTATAGGCATGGACTTTCTTTAACTGTGATAGATTTGGATGAAACTTCAACATATGGGTTTTTCTTTGTTTTCTGTGCAGTTTGATGTGGAGAGAAGAAATGTGGACACACAAGTTGAAATTTGCTGTGCAGGAAAGCCAGGGTTGTTGCAATCTACAGTGAACACTTTAGAAGCATTAGGCCTTGAGATTCAACAATGTGTTATTAGTTGTTTCAATGATTTCACAATGCAGGCTTCTTGCTCTGAGGTACATTACTCATTAATGTGATGGTTGTTGAAATATACTATATATATATATATTTATATGTTATCTGTAATAATCTTGTTTACATGTTTGTGAAATAAACAGGAATTGGAGCAGAGGACAATACTGAGTTCTGAAGATATAAAGCAAGCATTGTTTAGAAGCGCAGGATATGGAGGAAGATGTTTGTGATATATAATAAAAATGAGGAAAAACAAGTAGCAAATGCACTTTAGCTAATATATAGTGTCTGATTCCCAAGAAATTTACAGTTCAAGTGAAAGTTGATTTTTTATTTTAATCCTTGATTGATCGAAATAAAGTGATTTATTGAGCATATTGGCCTTGATCTCTCAAATGCCTCATTCATACAAAGGCCATTTTGATAAAACTGGTGTATTCCAGAGAAGAGACTTTAATTAAAAGATGTGTTGGTGAGAAGTTTTATTTACTCTGCCCTTCACATTTCATTATGAAATCTGTTTCATGTGGATGTGATATTGTCACTGGAGATTTAACATATAGTAAGGTTCAATTTTTTATTTTTGGTCTCTATTCGTTTCACTTCTTGTAGGCCCTTTTTATTGTGTGTAACCTTTAGCTATAAAGAAGCCTTTTTCTTTTTCTAAGACTACAGAAATTGTGGCAGTAAAATATGGAATTTCATGATTTTACATGGGTGGATCCTGGTCCAATATCTTCAACTTTTCATATGAAACAAGTAAAAATCTATAGTCTTCTGTACTAGAATTCGTAAGGTACAAAAAAGTGGTTCATTTCCCCATCAATCTTTAATTGACAAAAGAGAAAACTTAGCCGTTTAAAGAATTGGAACTTTTACTATTTTTTTTACAATTTACCTTTTCAAATGTAATTTTACTTCTACTTGTTGCACTAAAATCAAACAATACTAAAGCAAAGGAGGCGAGATTGAAGGGGACTGGAAAGGAATGGAAAGGGAGGTTTTGTCCCTCAAACCTATTCTCTTTGTTTGATTGATAACTTCTTCCTAAATACTCTAATTTAAAGTATTTGAAAATTATAGAGTGAGGAGAATGAAAAATAATAAATTCTCATTATCTTTTCTTCTAATTCCAAATTTTTCAGACAAGGGGAAGAAGTATCAATTCTCTTCCCCTCTCTTTTCTTCTCCCCTATAATTTTCAATCCAAACATATTCTAAAAGTAAGAAAGGTAGGTGGATAATAGTATGATTTCCCTTTGGATAAGCTGGTTAAAGCATGAGATCATTCAATATTGCTTTTTGTTGGAAATTACGTGTAAAGAGAGAAGTGTGTCAAAAAGCGAAGTTTCATGTCACACAAAAAAGTCCCTAACAGAGGGAAGAAGCTGAGAACTTTCGCAAAAGATCCAGGAAGATGCTCAGTCAGTTAATTATTTCCATGCATTATTTTGATTCATGAAAAAGAAGAAAAAGATCTCTGCCTGATTATATACAAACACTGAAACACAGCGACCCATATGGATAAGTTTGGCATGATATATCTAAATTGAGATTGGTATGAGGAGGTAATGATGATTCAATCATGATCCATTCCTTTATATGACGGCTATCACAAAGCAATACGCATAATGTATGATTGATGTATGTGTCTATGACTATGATACATACAAACAGAACATATTTTATAGATGCAACAAAAGACAGAAACTTCAACATATTACATACGTTTCAGGTTTTGTAGACAAACTAGCTAGCTTTAATTTCTACCCGGAATGCAAGGGTGTTTATTCTCCATAAATATGTGAAATAAATATAAACTAGCTTTCTGCAAAACGACTAACTAGTATAGATGTGGAATAAATATAAACTGAATGATGATGTGCATATATAATTTTATGTTAACCAGTTAAATGTAAGGCATATAATATGATTAGCAATATATAATCATATGGTGCTTTAGTTTATAGAGAATGTATCTTTTGGTCAAATTGTAAATGGGCTTTTATCTTTTATTTTTGTTGATTTGGTCTCATATCTTTTGATATTTAGTTTCATATCTTTGTAAAAGGTTTCACCGTTAGTTTCACCCTAAGTTTCGTCCATCTCTCTCCATTAAGTATGACGTAGACATCTGACTTTGAGGAGATTTTGGTCCCTTATCTTTAGAGTAAGTTGTGATTTTGGTCCCTTATTTTTGGGGTAAATTGCAATTTTAGTCTCCAACGTCAGTTGTTCACATTACACTTAACGAGAAAAAATGGACGGAATTTAGAGTGACAATTTGTGAAACTGCAATTAAAGATAATAGCAACGGTATGAAAAATTATTGATAGAGGCAATAGTGACAGTTTGCAAACCCGTTGCCAGATGCAATAGTGATAGTTTGCTTAGCTCTTGTTGGAAGTAATAACAACAGTTTGAGAAACCGCAGCTAGAGACAATAATAACATCGGTTTCACAAAAATCTACTATAGACGATAGCAGCATTTTTGTGAACTACTGTTAAAGATAATATTGACATTTTGCAAAATCGTTACTAAAGACCATAACAACGATTTTACAAACCGCTGTTAATGACCATAGCTATAGTTTGTGAAACAATTGCTCTTAAACTGTAGAATTTGATTGTTACAAGTTGCTCAATGTGATTTCAACATGTGAGCATTAAATTAAAATAGCTCTGTTATAAAAACCGGACCGGACCGGCCGGACCGGTTGAACTGCGAACCGGCCAGTGGTTTGGTTCGAGTTGAGCAAAAAATCGGGCAGGCTGAGAACCGGTCAAGAATCGCCTGAATCAGTCAAAAACCGGGAAAACCGCCTTGAACCGGCCGGTTTTGAGGTTGAACCGGCAGGTTTTTTTTTACTTTTTCTTGATTAAAATAATGTTATTTTAAAGAAATTTGTTTCTTATTATGTTTAGACTCAAAATAATACGTTATTTAATAGTTTTTACTTCAAAATTTGATTTTTTATCCTCCTAATTAATCACTTTCTTACTCAATCCAGTTTAAATTTAAAGAGTTTATTATATATTTTTATTATATTAAACTAAATATATTATTTTTTATTTATTTAATTATTAACGTCCGACCCCGGTTGAACCCCGGTTGAATCATTGAACCTTGAACCGCTGCTTCGGCCGGTTCAATGACCGGTCCAGTTTTAATAACCTTGGAAATAGTTATATATATAGTTGTTATAAGTCATTGTCATGTAGAACAATTTGTATATAAAAATATTATTGCAAGTCTTTCTATGATAGTTTTGAAAATAAATTTTTTACCATAAAAATAAATATATGTTGGGATTGTTTTAAAAATATATAAAGGTTAAAAAAATGGATAAATGTGTCTATGATATACAAGTATGATATACAAGCAGCACATATTCTACCGTACAATGCTTCAAGCCTTCAACATAAGTTTGTCGTTTAGTGGACAATTTTGTTATTGGATCAGGCCCAATAATTATGGGGAGTATGGCTTTTAGAAAACAACTAATTGTACTACTCCACATTAGTTTAGTAATGCTATAGTAGGCCCATTTATGGACCATAGTAAAATTTGCAAGGGCCAATTTGTTTTTTTGGGCCTGACATGGGTTTGTCAATTATAGTATTATATTTTATAGTATATTTTGTTTATTTTGTTATCCAAAAAGAAGTATTCATCCTCTCTCCCTTTGTAAACATAAGATTTTCCTTCTCATTCATTTTTTTTTAGACGAGAGATTAAACTTTTATGAAGATTTGCATCCTTATCTATTAATTTTAAACCTAATCTTGATTTGGTGGAGAATTTGTACTTTTAGGTTGTACTTTCATTTTTTTTTTCTTTTTAAAGTGTGTGGCCTCTTTTTTTATTGTTCTGGATGTATTAAATTTAATGTATCTTATAATAATGCAGTATTGCATATATATATATATATAAAATATATGCGTACTTTTTTGGATCATGATTTTGGATGCTTTTGTCGCATGCTGTACAACCGTGTAAGCTTTAGGTGCTATTTTTCCACTTGTGGCTGGCACTAGTAATTAACTACTCTACTTAAAAGCTGAGAAAAAAAGAAAGAAAGGAAAATAAAAAATTTACAGAAGTGTTTTGATCTGGAACTGGAATTTAATATGTTAGGTTCAAAAAATAATGCAATCCACATAAGAATTCCGGATGTGTGATAGTGATATTGACTTGAACCTAATACTATTTACTCTCTACTGATAAGATGAGACAGAAATATTTATTTGTTTGATATTATTATGAAGAAATATGATAGAGGCAACGTCATATTCACATTAATGGGGATGGAATTATTATGAACCACTCATTCATCCCCTGATATGCATGCTTTCCAAATCTCCCTCTCTCCCTTGTGTTTGTGTGTTCTTGCAACGTTTCCTTTCACATACAGATAATAGCTTAGCTGCTACACCCCAATCATTGAGCAATAAACAGAAACAAACGTATTTCATTAAAGCCCACCCAATTCATAAATATTATACCTTTTTTTTCATTTGTCCTCTTTGGAATTTCTTTTGGCCAATAAAGTTACCCTTTTGAGAGGCAATAATACGTCTTAAATTCCATACTCTCTCTCTCTCTAAACGTGTCAAGTCAAGCAAGTGTTTCTTCTTCATAGGTCCAGCACACTCCAGAAGCTTACAAGCAAGCGAGAATTAATGAAGGCAAGTTTGATTAGAAGTAATATATATATATATATGTTATAGTAAATTGTAATGTAGTTGAATGAGAAGTTCCAAATGTAGGACCCTTTTTCTTCCGTACCCAACGGAGATTGTACTCAAATCCATCTCAAATAATTAATATTTCACCCTCCAATGCTCAATCACCACCAGTCATGACTACTAGACATATATATATATATATACACACTAATTACATGACCATCATGGCATCATCTATTTAAAAGAGAGAGCGAGAGATCAAATTAAATTAGTATTGATTAGTTATAATTATTGAGAATTGAAAATTGAAGAAGCTAAGATGTATATGGAGATACAGGAGACAGGAAGTAGAGTAAGTGTGGGATTTCCTCTGAGTTTGGGACTTCTATTTGCGTTGTTGCTGTTATTATGTGGGTTTATGTGTTGCTGCTTACACTGGCAAAAGTTTCATTCTTTGGTTCCATGTTGTGGTGTCATAGCTTCTTTCCTTCTTCAACCTCCTCATCATCATTCATCTCTTCCTCTTTCTCAATCTCATCATCTTCCGATTCACAAGCCACAATCCCCCTTTCAGGTATGTATATATATATATATGTATTAATGTATGTATTTGATCACTTATCATGGTTTCAATATCAAAAATTGATGATATGATTGATTGAACAGATGAGGAAACAGAGTGAGGCAGAGAGTTTGCCAGTGTTGATGCCAGGAGACAAGGTTCCAAAGTTCATAGCTTTGGCATGTCCATGTCAGCCTCCAAAGGAAGATCATCATCAAACACTCACCATAATCCAATTGCAAAATCCTCCAACTCATTAATTAATTATTACACAATTCATTAATCCTTCAATTCCACCATATATATATATGTTTTTGCCTAATCTAAAAACACCACACGACTTTACTTTCTTTTTTCTTCTCTGAGCCTGAATTACTTTGAATCTCATGTTAAATTTTGGCTTTGATGAATGGTTTATATGTACATGAATATCTAGGCTTTGCTGTATTGCGATTTTTGAATAGGAAGAGCTAAGTTTAATATAATGAAGAGGAAGGTAATGTATTGTTCAAAAATACACGCGCCTAATGATAATATTATGGTGATATATGGGCTGTAATGATTCAAAAATACACGCGCCTAATGATAAAAAGAGTTTAAAATCTACATCATGTATCCCTTCTTCTTCCTCTCTTTTTCTGGTTAAATAAATTATACCCTTGTTTGTTAGTTTGTTTTTATGAATGAACTCAATATATACACCCTTCTTTAACCTTCTCATAAATAAAAAATTGGCAAGTGTTCAGAAAACTAAATCAGATTGGACTGGAGCAGCTAGTAAGACTGGTTCAATCGAGGAACAAGTAATAATCTTAAAATCACCCAAATAAAAGACTAGTCAAGAATGATTGTCTAAATCAATCAGAAACCGATAAATTAGATAATTTTGGAATTAAACCAATCAATTAAAATGATGTTATTTTTAGAGATTTTTCTTCATTAAGTTTCAACTTAAAATAGTAGTATGCTACTCACTAATTTTTAATTCAACATTTAATCTAGTTGTCACTTTCTCATTCGACCAATTTTAAATTTAATTAGTTTATTGTATACTTTTAGTATTTGTTATTTTATTATAGTATATTAAATATATTATTTTTAATTTTAAGCAAAAGTATCTTTTTGGTCTCTAAACTTTATATCAACTTTTAATTTTGTCCTCAATTTTTTTGTTGTCATATTCGTCCTCAATATTTCACATTTTGGTAAATTTTATCTTTTTGTTTTTACTTTAACTAAATGTTAACAACTGATTCTACGTAGTTAATGACATGTAATGTAAAATTGATAGAAAAAATTCAAATTCTAACTCAGATTGAAAAATATGATGAAGTCTATTGTTAATTTATTGAAAAAAGTTATTGAGGAGATAAAATTGACGAAAATGTGAACAATTATATATGAAATTGACACCTAAAAGCGATTAGGGAAGAAATTGAAAGGAGATTTAAAATTTGATGACTAAAAAATACTTCACAATTCACATGATTCAAGTTCATTTTTTTAAAAAAAAACTTGATTAGCAATATACTTTTGGTGGAAATGTATTTCGTAAAAACTTGTCTTTTCTAATTTATATTTATTTCACTCTATTTAGTGTAAACAAATAATAACAATATAAATTAGTAAACAAAAAACTGTAATTTACCTTTACTATTAAAAAAGACCATATCTTATTACTCGTTGCTGAATCATTTTATTTATTTATTTTTTGATAAGAATTGCTGAATCATTTTAATTATTAAAACAAATTGAACAAATGTGGAATCTGCTCATTGGTGCACACAGAACTTGCATGAAGAGGAGTCCTATTTAAATAAATAACAAAATTTATACATTTTTAAAATTCCGTATTTTTGTGTAGTATATAGAAAAGCCCAAGTTGTATTATCTACAATGTACTTTACTATTGAAAGGGCCTTATATCTATGTCATTTCAATTTTATCACATGTCACAAACGGACAAAAAGGTATTGTAGTGACTATACTTGGTATTATTATTATTTGTTTATGGTCAGAGTATTATTATAGTCAAGTCAGAATAAAAACAATGGAACATTTTTTTTGGGGGTAAATTACACGTAAATCCATGTGGTTTGGACCATTTACAAAAATGGTCCATGTGGTTTAAAAAGTGACAAATAAGGGTTTGTGGTTTGCTCCGTTAACAAAAATGGTTCTAAGGTATATTTCCGTCCAAAAATGGAAATCTTGACTAAAATAATATTTTAAGACCCTAACTATTAATTTTTATGCGTTTGACTCCCTATTTATATGAGAGAAGGACTTTGACACAAAAAAAGAAAAGTTTTATAATAATAAATGAAATTTCACCCTTCAAGTTTTAAATACACAGCAGGTTGGATATAATTACAATGGGGAGTTAAACGTATAAAAATTAATAGTTAGGATCTTAAAATAGTATTTTAGCCCAGATTTTCGTCAAATTTTAGACGGAAATATACTTCAAAACCCGTTTTGTTAACGGAGCAAACACATATCATTATTTGCCACTTTTTAAATCACACCTTTTGTGTATTTTACTTTTTTTTTTTTTTTTTTTT
>QANZ01000955.1:48068-61785 GCA_003254925.1 Chamaecrista fasciculata | reverse complement strand
ATATATATATATATATAAATGTTATAAATTTTACAAAAATACACAAAAACTCATTTTAGTAGAGGATGTTAATCCGTACGTGGGTCAGCAGAGACAGATAAGGACAGACGAAATAATAATGTGGTTGTGGATGAGCGTGTTCTGTATTTGCCGTTAAGTTTTACATGCAAATGGAGGAGTCTACTATATCATCAATGGCCTACAACATCATCCACATGTGAATTGTGAAAGTAGAAAGTAATAATACTACTAAGTAATAATACACGTACGTACAGATGGCATGCATGTTCTGTCAGCATATGTATGTGATGTGAGCGCATTGGTGGTATGAAGTAATCAGTTTACGTATAATAAGGATGGAGGACGAGGGATGAAGAGACTAAACAGTGAATCTTGCCAACTTTGTTAAATAATAATCAACAGAGTAATGTGTGGAATGCTTCGAATTATAGCTATATATATATATATATATATCCTTGGTATTTTCCAATTTTTGGCTAAGCATGCATGGTATGGGCTTATATATGGCCAATGGGGTTTTCAGATTCCTCCGCCTTCATATTCATGTCCTAGGGACTTGGCCTGCCTTAGCATGCCAATATGCATGTAATTTTTAAATTAATTTAAAGTTAAAGATTTTATTAAATTTGTATATTGATAAAAGAGTAAGTGTAGGATCAATTTGAAAAATCATAAAAATATGTAAGACTCATTTAAAATAAAATATTTAGTACCAATTTGAAATTACTTCATATGGGAAGAGTGAGTGGGGAGAGAGAGTGGTGGTATTTTTTAATCTTTTTGTATTATTTAATTCATTAATTTTATACTATAGTATTATAAAGACCGACTACCAAAAAGAGGTGGAGTCATATAATATAAGATATATATTCCACATCATTGATACTTAACCACACATTTTTTAGTTTTTACATTTTTTTCCTTTCAGATACATACTTTACTAATTTACCTATTACTAATAATTGACCATATACATTTTTTTATTGAAAGTATATATTATAAGAACACACTAGTATAAATTAATTAGAGAGATAAATATAAACACCTACTAAACAATTAGTTGGGTTGCTTAACTCTTCTAAATTAATATTATTATCAGAAGTTCTTCTAAATTAATATTATTATCAGAAGTCATAGCGGTTTTTTCTATATATATATAGATAGAGATGGTTCCAATATATCCATTATAAAGGGCAAAGGGGGAAATGCATTAGGTTTATCTTAAATTAAGACTATGTTTGGATTAGAAAAAGGATATGGGAGAGATAGATAGAATTAAGATCTCTTCTCGTGACCTACCTACTCTAATCAAATCAATCTTTTACTCTAAAATTGTAAATTGCAATTGTGATTGTGGATGTAGTTGCATTGTGTTTATTATAATTACGGGTATCGCAATATAGATTGCATTCATTGTGAGTATGTTGTTACGGTTTGATGCAGGTTGCAACAACCGGCCACCGCAACAATAAAATTGCGATTGTGGACCACAATTTGCTACTTTTTTTATTCACATATTAATATGAAATGAAAAATAACTCCCAATATTCATATAAACAAATTAAATACATTGATTTGAGAAGATATAGTTTAAACTCAAATACTCAATGATACTCTAACTCTCTTTCTTCTTTTTATACCAAGTTAGTTAGCATATATAGGGCTGTGGTCCAAAATTACAAACCGTTGATCAAATCTGAAGATCCAAATAATATCACGTGTTCCACTTAATTTTTGTGAATTTCCACACAATCATTCCTCCAAAACTGTAATTTTAACTTTATTGCATTTTCATCTTCTTGCCCGCGTTTTTTTACTTTGATTTTCATAGTTGTCGTTAGTTCATCACCGTCGATGCTACTGTTCATTGACGTCGTCGCTGTTCATCTTCTTCTTTGTAAACAGAGGGACGATGATGCTGGCCACAGAGAGACGACATCAATCGAGATTTTGAATGAACAAGGAAGAAGAAGAAGACAGTCGCTAAATCATGGTTTTGTTTGTGCTTTTCTTGTGATTTTTTTAATGGAATTTTGAATTGGGGTTTTGAGAATTTGAGAATGAGAAGAGTAGCAAGGTTGGGATCTTAAATCAAATCAAATTGCTACCAAGGTTTTGGTATCTTCTTCTTTGTAAACAGCAACAACGTTAATGAACAATAGTAGCGATGACAATAAACACGTGGCATCATTTGGACCTTCAAATTTGATTAAACGGCTTGTATTTTTTTTTACAACAGACACAGGGAAAAAAGTCTAGCAGAGGATCCACAACCCATATATAATATGTATTTTAAGTTTTTAACCGGATCATGTCCTTGGAATAATTATTATTTATTATAGGCGTATATTTTAAGTTTTAACCAAAGATTTTTTAGAAAAATCAGATGAGGTCTCTCTTGAATTATGACCCATTACTTATTTTATTAGTAAATTATTCAATACATTATTTTAAAATATCTCAAATAAAATATAATACGCTTTCCATTTATGCTTTGAGGAATGAATAAAGAGATTCGACAACGTCGTCAACCATAAGAAAACCTCAGCTTCGTGATTTGGGCATGTCCGGCGGATTTTATAGAATACATGATGCTTTTGATATAATAAAAATACAATTTTCTTAAAAGGAAAGTGTCTTTTAAAAAAAAAATAGAAGGTTAAAATTTCATCTACATCTTCAAAATATAAAGTGAGTTTCATTTTAATCTTGAAATTATCTCATTTATTTTGTTTTGATCTTAAAATTATTTCATTAGTTCAAAACGTGATTTAATCTAATTTATGTACTTAATACTAACTTTGATAGTTAAAATTGATTATTTATCTTTTATATGTGTCATAATAATTGAGATATTATTAGTTGATTTTTAAAAATTTTTATTTCAATTATTTAAATTAAAAATAATAAAAGAAATTAAACAAAATCACATTTTCAACTGATAATAATGATAGAACAAAATTTAAAACAAATGACGGAGAATCAAAATAATTATTTAACATTAAAAGAAAGAGTAAACTACCAAATTGGTCCCTGAATTATTGGCTCGCTGACAGATTGATCTCCGAATTTAGGAAATTGACAAATAGGTCCCCGAATTTTTCTAACGAGTCAAGTAGGTCCCTGAATTTTTTTAACGTTAGTCAAATAAGTCCCCGAATAACATGCACAGAAGGACCTATTTGACAAATGTTAGAAAAATTCGGGGACCTATTTGTCAATTTCCTAAATTCGGGAACCAATCTGTCAGCGAGTCAATAATCCAGGGACCAATTTAGTAGTTTACAAGAAACATTTATTTATAAATTTAAATGCATAAATTTTCACATCGTACATCAAAATATGCTTCTATTTGTTTATATTTGTTTATTATTTGGTGCCAAATGGTGGGCCTTCACTTCGTGCTCTCTGTTACTTCTTTCTCGCTTCAGCTTCTCTTTGTGCTCCACTAATCGCTCAATTATTCGTCTTCTTCTTCTTCGGCTTTCTAATCTATAAGGTTATTCTTCAGCTATAAGTATAACCTTCTCATTTTCACCTTCAACTCTTGCTTCCTTATTTTCTGAGTTTAACCAACCACTTCATTCTTCTTCTCTGCAAATTTCTTGCCTCCACTGTTTCAACTCGGTATGATTCTTCATCTCTCCTCTTAACTGGTTCCCAAAAAAAAAAAAAACTCATGAAATTTTCTACATATGCTTTTCATTAGTCTGTAATCTTTACTTGTTTCTTTTTTTTTAACCCCTCGTGGGGTTCCTACTTTTAGGTAAATACTTGATTAATACTGTGTTTCTTACTTAAATAGCTCTGTCGTTCAAATTCTCTCTGTGATTACACTGATATAGGTTCTCAGTTTAAGCGTAGAGAATGTTTCTTTTTCAAGATGTTGCTTGTTTCGTTTTTGTTGAGCGAAAAACAAATAGCATGTAAGCAGACCACGGAGGAATGCTTTGAGGGTTTGCGGAAAGTTTTAAGAAAATTCATTTGTTAGACTTTGTTCACCATCTAGCTGTTCTCGCAATAATTTGGTCTTGTTTATGTTTTTCTGTTCTTACATTATCATCAAACTACACTAGTATTAACAACAAAGCAAAATAATCTGAACAATGTCAAATGTTGTTTGTGGTAGATAGAGTATACAAGATTAGTAGCTTCTTGTTTGAATTTTGATGTCTCCACCACCACTAATGGGGCGAGAGGAGGAGGAGGAGGAGGAGGAAGAAGAAGGGCAAAGCAATGTCAATTTATTAACATCCTCAAACACAATGGGAAGCGTTTGCCTTAACAACTCCGAATTGAAAGAACGCAATTACATGGGATTATCCGATTGTTCTTCAGTTGACAGCTCAGCACCATCCTTGTCTGATGATGAGAGTAAGAGTAAGCTGAATCTCAAAGCCACAGAACTGAGGCTTGGGCTTCCAGGGTCTTTGTCTCCTGAAAGAGACGACTCAGACTCAGATCATCTTTGCTTATCAAGTTCTACCAAATTTGATGAGAAGCTTCTGTTTCCTTTGTGCCCTTCAATTGATGATCATCACTCCTCATCAAAGAATGCTGTTTTGGGTAACAAAAGAGGGTTCTCAGATGCTATGAATGAGCTCACCGAGGTAAATTATTATATATATATATATGCTCATTTAATAAGAGACATGTAATTTATATTATATGCTGAGCAAAACAATAAAAAGACCCCACTTTATCATGATGCAGGGGAAATTGCTACTGAATTCGGACGGGAATACTATGCTTGAGAAAGCTAAAGAAGTAGCTGTAGCACCAACAATGGTGGAACTTGAGGGATCAAATGTTAATGGTTGTGTGAATTATAATGACAACAATAATAGTAAGAGCAGTTCACCAGCTACTAAGTAGGTGGAAAGTGGAGGTAAATTTGGTGTTGATGATGATGATGATGGAGAAATGAAGTGTTAATTATGTGTGATCATCCTTGTGTTGCAGGGCACAGGTTGTGGGATGGCCTCCTATAAGATCATTTAGGAAGAATTCGTTGTCTTCTACCGCAAAGAACGCGGATGAGGTGGATGGAAAACCGGTGTACGTGAAGGTCAGTATGGATGGTGCTCCATATCTGAGGAAAGTGGACTTGAAGAATTACTCTGCATATGTAGAACTATCTTCTTCTCTGGAGAAGATGTTTAGTTGTTTTACCATAGGTAAGGAAAAGCTTTGAATTGATTTGATTTAGTAATTAATGCTCCCCTAGTTTTGGTGCTTTGAATTGTTTATGATTTTGAAGAATGTATTGGAAGTTAATTAATTGGTTTGTGTGGTTTTCAGGTGAATGTGGATGTCATAGAGGTGTGGGGAGGGAGATTGTGAATGAAAGCAAGTTGAAGGATATGATTCACGGATCGGAATACGTTGTTACTTATGAGGACAAAGATGGTGACTGGATGCTCGTGGGTGATGTTCCCTGGGAGTAAGTTTCATGGAATTCACTTTTGTTTCAACTTTATTTTAGGAGAAAGATCTATCTGCTTTTGAGTAATTAGCTTGGTCATTTTGCTGTAATTTTAATACGTACATGTTTGAGGTTTTTGTTTGCCTCTTAAAAATGAAGTTGAATATGTCATTCACTGGTGGTTTTTTATACTTGTGTATAAAATCTTTGCAGGATGTTTGTTGAAACATGCAGGAGGATGAGGATCATGAAGAGTTCTGATGCCATTGGTCTAGGTTAGTATTCTATTTTATCTCACAATCTATCTTAAACTGTTAAACCAATACTGTTTTATTTGAGTTGATCAGTGAAGTGAAAAAAGATACTTCAATTTCTTGCGTGTAATAAGTATATCAAAACGATCTAGTAATCCCATACAAAAGTAGAAAACATTAAATCAGTTGTAGCTACTTTTTATAATTAAAATGTTACTATATATAACCTGATCAAGATCATTGTTTTGGGTGTTGTTGCAGCTCCCAGGGCAGTGGAGAAAAGAGCAGGAACTTAGTACTAGATAGAATCATTCAATTCCCTTAATCCTATGTTACATATATACTATGGCTGTATTATGTTGTCATGGTGTTTATGCATATGTTCAGTGTTGAGTAAAATTTTTCTTTCAAGATTCTTAAGAGTAGTTGAGATCATAGCCAAGACCTGAACCTGATCATGGGAGCTGTAATATTTGATCAGATCTGTATTCTATAATCCCATATTTCTCTGATGCAATTCGTGGCTGCTTCAATACATTCAAACTTGTTTGTATGTGTGTGTGTGTCAGGAAAAAGAAAACAGGAGTAGATCTGTGTAACTAGTATAAGTCCTTAGGAGAACTACACCCTAAAAACTAGCTGTTAAAGTTGGAGAGCCCAAAATCTTAATACTCAACAACCTTGTCAATGTGTGACTCATTACAATGGTTTGAAGTATAGATCTACCCAATTATGTGAATTATGGATTCAATTTTTCTTATTTATTGACACCATTCATCTTTTTCTCGCTTACTTTCACTCACATCTCACATAATTCAAATTCTCTAACAAAAGCCTTGTGTCTCCATCTGATGCATTTTACAGTTTCACTGTCACCACTAGTTACTACTGTCTGCCATTGACACTGACATGTTTTGAACCACTTGTCTGTATTGTTCATCGTAGTTGGGAAGCTGACACCAACACGATCCATTGTTGTTATTTTTTATTTTTTTACGTTTACCCCTTTGCCTTGGGTTGCATGTTTTTCTTAATATTATAATGAACATTGTGCTTGGTGGTACTCTGACTAGCATCTTCAAACTATGGATATGGTTGTTGCCTTGTTGTTGGGGTATCCACAAGCCGAGCATGTGAAATTTCTGAACATTGCTCCTTTCTTACGCTTGCCACTAGGATATATATATATATACTAGGGGCTTGGCGTGCCCTAACGGGNATGTTGATAGATGAATTTGTCTTCAAGTAATATATGTAAACGGTGCGCTTCTTAAAGATTATGGAGAAAACTATAGAGAAGGGGGGAAAAACCTGATAAAATCATAATTAACTAGTCCTCTTCATAAAATAATAAGATTGAACCATATGGCTTGTATTTTTTTAAGCTTAAAATAATATCTAATTATATAAAGCAAATAAATAAGAAGAGTGGGCACTGGGAAGCATAGCTGGTCATTTGGTTATTGAAAGAGCAAAATTATGTTGAAGACGAACCTGATTTCAACCAAACAAATTTTGTCTTTTTGTTAAAAGAACAAAAATATGTAGATATGGGCAGATTTTAAGGCCCAATAACTTAAACTGCCTTCCGCTTGGCCCATCAGAGGTCCAAAATTCCAATTTCTGAGCTCCAAAAAGACAAAATGTTAAATTAGTAGTTCCTTGACTTCTATTTTAATCTTAACATCGATAGTTAGGTTTACACATGGTTAAAATAGCCTAAATCATTAAGTTTTGTTTAAGTATCCAAATTTTGGAAAAACCTTGGACTCGTATATATAGTATATACCTTTAGCAACTAACATAACTAACACCTATGTAAGATCGATGTATGTCATGTTGAAGCAATTTGAGACATGTCAGGTCTCACAAACGATTAAATTGATAGAAACGAACGATATAAGGTAGAGACAATCTTAAGATTCTAAATTTGAGTGAACAATATAAAATTTTAAATCAAGATAGAGAAACAAAATGCTAAATTAATTATATATACAATATTTGAATACATATGAATTTTGAGTGAGATAATAAGCATTATCTTATTATGTATTATTTTTTTTTATAATGTCTTATTATGTATTATTATTATTATTATTATGTATTATTATTATTATTATTATTATTATTATTATTATTACTATATTTTCATACCTTCCATAGAAACCAATCAGATTCTAGTGTTTGACAATGAGCCAACCCCATGTGGGTTTCCAAGAGGGTCGTCACAAAACATGGGGTCTTCATATTCAAGTCAACTAGCTAATGCTTATAATGCTAATGCTAATATGCATGCACCGTCATCATAGATCTATTCACATTTTCTTTTATCTTTTAATATATCACCAAAAGCAGAATATTTATAAGAAATATATATAATATGTAGCAAATTTGTCTCATGTCGAAACCTGTCAACGCATTAGAATATTTATAAAAAGCAATAATGCTTTATTTCATTCTATACCCAACGAACAAACTACCCATTAGCTCTTAATTTATCCCCCACTCGTTAATAAATATATTCTATTAATCTTTCTTTCATGTGGGGTTAATCTTAATACAGAGAAACTGATTCTAGAATGATATTTTCACGGTAATCTCGCTCCTTTTTCACGAAATAGTCTTTGTCTTTATGATGCATAACTATCTAAAAGAAAATGCTTTCAATCGATTTGCTTCACTTACTCATTAAGTTAAAGAAGTATATATAAGTAAGGTTATCTATATATAGGTGCAGCATTTTTAATATAATTAAGTTCAAGTAGTCATTTTATAGACCTCAAATTGTGGGGTAAGTTTCATTTTGGTCCTAAAATTATTTTATTTTTTATTTTGATCCTCAAACTTTTATATTTGTTCAACCACTAGTTCAAATATATGATTTTGTTTGGTTTTTACCATTTTGTTTTAATTTGGATAGTGAAGATATATTATTTCTCTCTCTCGTATCCGTGAATCAACAAAAAAAAATTAACTACAAATTTATTTTAAATTTGTGAATAAGAATGAAGAGCTGTATTTCTTTCTTTGTTAATTCACTTAATTATTATGACAAATATGATAGAAAAATGATCCACATTAGCTGGCTATGTTAGAAATAACAGAAAAAACCAGATGGAATCATATTTTGGGGACCAAAATGAAATAAATGTATAAGTTTGAGGATTGAAATAGAATAAAAAATAACTTTATGACCAAAATGAAATTGACACCAAAGTTGGAGGAACAAAATGAGATTTTAACCTATAATTAATAATACTGTATACGTGATGGAAGTGGATCTCATAATTAATGTCACCTTCAAGATGACTCATTAATATTATTATCGTTGATACCCAACTCTGAACTTGAATTTTATTGACTGCATGCATCCAGAAACACATGGTAGTTCTAAATTCTTACTATATATCCCCAAATCTACGCCCATTCCTTCAATTATTTCAAAGAACAGAAAAGAAGCAGAGTCATAAAGCCGAGAAATATGAGGTTAGTGAATTATAATAACTTGGATTTGGTTGATTTTAAAATGCCATCCACATCACATAGAGAGAACAGAAGAATTAAATGAGGAAATTTCAACTATCAAATCTGCTTGGACCCCACCCACTTCTCATAATTATCTCAAGAAAATGAATTTATATATGTTTTGATCAATTAATAAATTAATGATCCGAAGTGGTTTTGTATTAATTAAACATAAAGCCTAAAAATGGTAGGCAACTGTTTCTTTCTTGGCGTGGGTTTCCCATACGTCTTTAATTTGTTACAGAGTGAGTAGTGCATGATTAAAGGAAGTTGGAGTGATCAATTATATTTAGCTCTATATGCATATGGTAGTTGGAATTAGAAAAAGTCATAACACATGGAGAGCTATAGATAATATCATACACAAATTATTGCTATAATATAATTAATCACTTGCCTTAGCTTGCCTACCATAACTTGCTACCTACATGGATTTGACTCTTCAAAAAGTGATTGCTTTTTTGACAAAATGATCCATGGATATGAAAATCATCTCATCATCATTTCATCACTCACTAAGATAAGCTTGTTTATCTCTATTAGTTACCTGAACAATTGTTACAGCTTTCTCTGAAAACTAAGCACACCTAGCTAGCTACTTTACTTTAATTTAGGCTTTATATATATGAATCAGTAGTTTGATGATATGCATAATTTGTTGTTTAATTTTCCGGGTCAAAACAAAAGAAGGGTGTGATGTTCATTTTATGTAATGTTGAAACTTCAAATCAGAGTTTCAAATCCGAGAGGGATGGAGGAAACATAAGCATGCGGGTGAAGGATTGATTTTGTGTTTTGTGTCTAATAAATCAGAGTTTCTCTCTCCCAAAGCAACCCACATGACCGACCAATTCTTGCGTTCTTGCTTGCTTAATTGCTATATTAATTTATATATCCTTTCCACTATACTCATGATCCATTGCATTACTTTTGTGTTATTATTAGCATTCATCATTAAATTATTGGATATGTACTTATTATATATCCACTAAGGCCTTCTAAGTAAAACGGGCCCTCCCTTTTCCTACTCCTTCACTAACATTAATTATAATATATAGGCTAAAATGTATTTAGACATTAGAATTTCCAAATATATTTTATCAGTCAATTTTTAAAACTCACATGTTTTAATTTGTATTATCGAATTACAATTCTATGGTTCTAAATATTTATTTTTTAGCCTAATATTGTCATACACTTTCCTCTAATTTGCTAGATAAAACGTTAAATAAGTTAAAAGCTCTAACTTATGATCTTAATAAATATATGTGTAAGTGTAACTATTTTTTTTTTAATTATAAACCCATTTAATTATGGTTCAGAGTCACTCTCAAATGTTCACCATAAGACAATTATTATTACACACTGGTCAACAATTTCTCTATTGGTTAATTAATAATTTGGAAAATTGGGGCTCTCTTGAATTATTATTGAATTGTCTTAGATTTCACATTAAATATATATTTGATTTATATAAAACATGAATACCCAATATATTGAAGAATTGGAGTGGTTGGTAATTTGCATTGTAGTTGAGCATGGGAGGGAATGTGACAAGTGACAGGAAATGGGTGTTTGGTTTATATATACTATACATGTCATTGGAATTCTGGTAAAAACGACTGTAGTTTTCAGATGTGGAATCACGATGTTACAGCTTGTAAACGACAACTCCACGTAACAATAATTTCTGGCCATATCACACACGAGCATGCATGGTCAAATAATTAAACATTGTTTGTTTTTATTAATCTTGATTATCAATTATATATCGTCAATATATAGATACATACATATGTTCATATATGTACGTATAATGCAAGTTGTTAAATCCGAGTGATTTCCCAATATTCCCAAGTGTTATTATTGAATTAAAAAATTAAAAAAGAAAAAAAAAATCACAAACTTTTCTCTAGTTATGACTTTAATATGTATATCTCTATTATATTATTATATGCTCTATCTCTTTATGGTTGGTTAAAATTATTGAATTAAAAAATTAAAAAAGAAAAAAAAATCACAAACTTTTCTCTAGCTAGCCCACGTTCATCTCACTCAAACATTTACAAATTAATAAAATATCAATTTTTATCCTAAATGTATGAGGTAATTTCAAATTGGTCCTAAATATTTTATTTATTTTAAATGAATCTTACATATTTTTTAATTTTTCAAATTGGTCTCAAACTTACTCATTTATCAAAATAAAAATTTTGTGTAATCTTTAACTTTAATTAATTCAAACGTACATCGGGCACGCCAAGCCCCTAGTATATATATTTCTTTTAATACATGTTACGTCAAATTAAACTGCTAACTATATCTTAGATAAAGTAAACCATGATGATTATTCATTAGATCTTTCGAGCAGTTTGATTCGCCCCACATGACAACACTACAAGAGACGAACAGTTTATTATTCAATCAATTATATAACCAGGTTTTTGAAATATATATCAGTAAGAAAATCTGTGAGATGTGATATGCAAAATTCTGTTACTCATGTCCTGATTAATTATTAATATCAATTATCATTGTTATTACAAATGTCAATGTATATATTAGTATAGATATTGGTGGTTCTTATTAATTCCTTGTAAGGAGCTAGTGTGTATAATAATGAAGGAGTTCATATGGCATGTGATTATGAACCAATAATGGCAACATCTCAACGACCATTTGGAAATTAAAGAAAAAGTTCCATTTCTTAAGTCATAATGTCATATATATAACCCATTCTCAACCTAATTAATCCTTTTCAAACCCATTTTTCTTTTCCTCTTTAGGCTTATCTTATCTTCAACCCCTCCACATATCAATTCCCAACGATTGCAAATTTCCAATTTTGTTTTACGTGATATAACAACATAATTGGTTTGATATAAAATCATATCTTTTTTTATTCTATAAAAATGGTGCACGCATTTATTCATCAACTAAATGCATTGTAATATTGTTATTCCTTGCCCATCCAATATATAGAGCTTTACTTTGACTAGCATGGCACATCTAACTATGGTTAAAGAATCTCTAAATAGAATTGATCATATTCATAAAATTTCAAACCTAAAAACTTAAACTATACTAAATGGCTTATCACATGAAGTAAATCCTTGTTGGTATGAATAACAACATTTGTAATAATGTTGATGTTGTGCATATCAACAAGGATTTATATTTTAAAGATTTTTATGTTAACTACATATTAATGCAAGTTATATTATGTTTTTTTTTTGTGCCAATATTGCGAATTATTATGTTAATTATTTAAAGAAACGATCCCGAATTTAAAAACCACAGTTATTTGAAATTATGAGCAGGTAATTAATTATAAAGATGGAGAAGCATATTCCTTTGCAGCAATAAAGGCTAGCTCATGATGAAGGTATTACCTCACCAACCAATTATATACATATATGTCAGATCGGACTACACCAACGATTCCATTCCAAATTAATAATGTTTTCGTCATTTTCTGAATTCTCAATCGTCTAATTGACTACATACCCACCAAAGAGTAATTAATTGTGTACTACTCTGTTACCTCCTTTAACGTCAATATATATATATATATATATATTAATGATGAAATCCGTAAAAGTACACAATTCTAATCAGCATCTCTAATAATCTCCATACTTTGATATCCTCACAATTTATATCGTGCATACTTGTTTTCTTGTATGTATGTGACCAATTGAAGTTACTACATCGATGGTCAGTGCATCACCAATAATTAAAAACATATATATGCGTATATCTTTGATAATAATGTGTACCGTGTACGTATGTTGTGTTCATATATATATATCAAGTGACTATATATAGATGATTAATCATATGGTACAGATATTTTGATTATATTGTTTAGTGGCTTTCATATTAAGTCAATTTTGGGTGGGTGAATAAGACAGTACAGTTGTTGGTGATCCTCTGATTAATAATTAAAAACTGCTTGACACCAAGTTAAAAATCTAAATAATTAATGAATATTATTGAATAGTAGTGTATAATTGATTGTAACGTACGGGCTTGTGATTAAATATGGAAAAAGGCCATGTTCGTGGATCCACGAACAGTACTAGCTAGTCAAACTTGTGTGTGATACACATGGTGATAATTTATAGATTGATTAGTGATGAGCATTTAGGGTGTGTTTGGATTATAAGTATGTAATGAAATGATGATTTTGTGTAATGAAATGGTAATGAGAAAATTATGTAATGAAAATGATGTTTGGATTAGTTTGAGATGTAATGAAAAAAATATGATGTGAAATTATGAAAAATGGTATGTAATGATGGTGATTGGTTGAAATAATTATATGGGATTTTTTTAAATTGTATAGGGGTAGAATTGATAATGGAATAAGATAGAAATAAAAAAAATGATATTTTGACTTTTTAGTTGTGGTTGTTATGAAATGAAATGGTAATGAAATTGTTTTGGAATTTGTGCTAAAGGTGAATATTTGTAATGAAGGTTGGAGTTG
>QANZ01000955.1:6764-30301 GCA_003254925.1 Chamaecrista fasciculata | reverse complement strand
TCCCCTAACTTTTTTTGTTGCAATTTTGGTCCCTTAACTTTCGTAAAGGTCTCAATTTGGTCCCCT
This sequence comes from Chamaecrista fasciculata, assembly GCA_003254925.1. Taxonomy (NCBI): domain Eukaryota; kingdom Viridiplantae; phylum Streptophyta; class Magnoliopsida; order Fabales; family Fabaceae; genus Chamaecrista; species Chamaecrista fasciculata. The sequence goes on along the minus strand of QANZ01000955.1, from coordinate 30,235 downwards.
AACTTTTTATGTTGCAATTTTGGTCCCCTAACTTTTGAAAGCATCTCACTGTTGGTCCCAAGTGCACTTTTTCCATCCACTATCTACCGTTAGTGCCGATCTGGCAGACTGAGTTGGCTGATGACGTGACAAATATGAGTGAAGTGGATTAAAAAATGACCATTATGCGGAGACGTTTTCATGACTTGGAAGTGCACTTGGGACTAATAGTGAAACGTTTTCAAGAGTTAGGAGACCAAAATTGCAACAAAAAAAGTTAGAGGACTAAATTGAGACCTTTGTGAAAGTTAGGGGACTAAATTGAGACCTTTGCGAAAGTTAAGGGACCAAAATTGCAACAAAAAAAGTTAAGGGACCAAATTGAGACCTTTGCGAAAGTTAAGGGACCAAAATTGCAACAAAAAAAGTTAGGGGACCAAATTGAGACCTTTGCAAAAGTTAGGGGACCAAAATTGCACTTAAACCTTGAAATTTTGTTATCAAAACAAAAAGGTCCACGATTTGACATTAACGCTAACGCCCTACAGTCAACGCATTAAACGCCTCATAACTATTTTCGACCTCACCGGCTCATACCAAAGCCCACTTTCATGGGCCCAATTATTCCCCTTACTGGACTAATCGCCTACTGAAACTTTCTCGGAATAAAATCGAATTATTATTTATGGTACGATTAAAATTCAAATTCAAATTCCGATCTGCTGGGCTTGGACCTTTTGAATTAGAGCACGCCATATGTGCGTTAATTAGTTAAAAATTCAGCGAAAAATAATGAGATAATCTCAACGGCAATAATAATAAATCTTCATGAGTTAAAATAATCTCATAGTCGGATAAGCCCTATAATTTTTCTGAGTTTGTAATTCAGTCCCTATAATTTAATTTTTTGTAATTCAGTCCTTATACTTTATAATCATTCATTATATAAAGATCTTATGCATTAACACAAGTTTTAATGTTATGTGAAATTAATTATCTATGTGACATGATCTTATTTCTTATTGAAGGTCAGACATTATATGATAAAGAAGAATGAATGAACTAACAAATGTTGGCCCAATTGGTAATGAGTCAACTCACAACCTAACTACAAGATCGTGAGTTCGAATCCCACTATCGATGTGAGGGCCTTGGTTATAGACGATTTGTAAATACTCCTATAAGCGCTCATAGAGTTTGGAGGCCTACCTTAGTCTTGGTGAGCCCCTGGGGTCTTAACTCACCTAAAATTTTCTTTCACCAAAACAAAAGAAGGAATGAGACAAAATGTCATATGATTTAAATTTGGGTGTATACTAATACTATTACTAGGGATGTTGGCCTAGTTTGAGTTATCCATCTAATGAGAATTCTTGTTTCAAACTAAAGTTTAAGTGAGTTGAGCTCTCAAAAGCTCATCAAGGTCTATTAAGAATTTTTAGAGGAATACAGAAGAATTGACAACGGTACAAACCATACCACGAATAAAAGCTAATTTAATTTCACAAATAATTTTGTTTTTAATAAATGTATGATTAGTTAGTTAACTGAAGATTCTTATCCAGCTCGTCGATGATGGCGCGATCGTCGAAGTAAATGCAAAAATGGTCGAAGGTGAGCTTGAAATCGGCAATGATAGGGTCCGTTTGGTATGGTTATAGGTAAGTAAATAAAGTGTTTTACAATGGAAAAATTATGAGGGAAAGGAAAAGTAATTGAGAGAATGTAAAGTAGGTAAAGATTTAAAGTGTTTGGTATAAAAAAGTATGGGAGGGAAAGTAAAATAGATATAAAAAGAAAATGACAAAAATGCCCTTCCTACAATTACCACAAGGCCACCGCCGCCGCCATCCGCCGTCCGTTTCATCAAAGAGGAAGAAGATGGGATGGGAGTGAGAGGGGAAAATTAGGAATTCTATTATAATTCCCTAGGTAAACTTGGATTACATAAAAAATGTAAAGTAAAAAAAATGCCCTATATAATGTAAATGCATTTACATTGTAATCCACTTTACAGAGCCTAAGTTGTCATACCAAACATCTGAAAGTATTGGAATCCGAGCACAATTACTTTGTAAAGCCCTTTTTACATGCTACCAAACGGACCCGTAGGGTTTGATTTTGGAGTTGAAGAGTTTCTCGAATCCAAATACAAGCCCAAGCTCAGGGTTTAGATGTGAGACCCAAGATTATTTTATGTTGTTGAATTGAGCTAAATTATTAAGTGTTGAAATAGTGCTCATGTATGCCGGTAAATTAAATGCGCCTAAAAACACATCTATATTGGCACTTTAGAAAATTGTTAGAATAGTATAGTTTTTACTAGCATTTTTTATCTTTGTTACTAAAAAACTGTCACTGTAGGTGCGTTTTTCAGTAGTGGTTGAATGTCAACTTTGCGGACTATTTTGTTAATTAGTTGCGCCTTTACATCAATTATAGTCAATACATATCTTTTGATTTAAAAATATTTTAATTAGCTAATTCTTTTTCGACGTAATAATTAACTAATAACCAAATAGTGCATAAAAAAAAACTAATAAACAAATGAAAAAAAATTGGTGGAATACGTACTAGCTGAACCCCCGGAAAAAAAACTGGTGCAAGTTCATGGTTAGAAGTTAGAAAAATGGCATAATAAGTTCAATCTCCATGTATATAACATGGTGTTCGTCCCATAATTAGCTAGTTGCACGTACACTTGCACAAAATTCTATTCTATCCTCATGGTATGTTCGTTTATGAAGGGTACATTAAAGCAATTACGCAATACTTAATTATAATCTCTTATATATATATGCATGCAGAATTGCAGATATATATATAATTGCTGCATGCTTAAGGAACCACGTTGAGTTCAAAAAAAAAAAGGAACCACGTTGGATGAGGATGAGTTCCCCTGAAATCAAGATGTAACGGCTAACATAATTGGTCCCGCCATGACAAAATCATTGTGAATGGTCATTGCCACTGAACTTGAGAAACTTGAAGCATAAGCAAACATAAGGAGATTTATAGGAATTTAATTGTAAATAGTGAATTAAGCCCCACATCAATCGATTCAATCCTCTCTGTTTTTCCTGCCTCCCAAAGCAATTGGATATTTCCGACTCTGGTTTGGTTTTCTTGGCTTTGGTCTAAAATCTTGGCCCTCTCCCCACCTTATACATATCACAACATTTCACCTAATTAACCCAAACCTTCAATATTATATATATATATATATATATATATAGACACACAAAACCATCTCCTTCATATCTCCAACTGAACCTGAAGCAATGGCAAAACATCTCCTGCCTCTGTTGTTGTTGTTGTCGTTGATTCATATAATTAATGCCCAAACTCCTACTACAGTAGCATCGGGACCAACAAATATCACCAAAGTTCTAGAGAAAGCAGGTCAATTTACCACATTGATCAAGCTTCTCAAAGCCACCCAAGTTGCTGACCGAATCAATGCTCAGCTCAACAATTCAAACCAAGGCCTCACCATTTTCGCACCCACCGATAACGCCTTCTCAAGCCTAAAATCAGGCACCCTCAACTCCATTAACACCCAACAACAGCTTCAGCTTCTTCAATACCACATCCTCCCAACTCTCTACACAATCTCACAATTTCAAACTGCATCAAATCCCTTACAAACACAAGCTGGAGGAGATAATGGATTCCCTCTCAATGTAACTACCTCTGGTAACCAAGTCAATTTAACCACTGGAGTCGTCGATGTCACCATCTCAAATACCATTTATACTGACTCCCAGCTTGCTGTGTACCAAGTTGATCAAGTTCTGCTTCCTCCTGCACTCTTTTCTCCGCCACCCACGGCGGCGCCGGCGCCGTCACCCACCAGCCCGGAGAAAACTGTCCGGCCATCTGATGCTCCCTCCGGTTCTTCTACTACGCCTCCTGCTACTTCAGGTGTCATGGGTCTTCCTATTCTCACAACAAACGCTCTTCTCCTCCACATTTTTATTACTGTTATTGGGGTTTTGGGTTTCAAGCTTTAAACTCTATTATTATGCCTAGCTTATTATATAATTCGTCCATCCATCGCTCATTTTTCTGTACTTTTTTTTTGTTCTTTTCCTTTTAATTTCATTCAGCAAGCAATTAAGTGTTTAATTAGTTAGTTGGTTGGTGATGGAGATGTTGTGGTGTATTATATTCTTGTTTGCTACAAGATTCAAATTTTGGCTTCAATAACTGAGATTTGTTTGTTATAATGAAATTCTGAACTCAACTCATTTGCTACTAGTTTGTTAATTATATACCAGAGTACGCACTAGTGACTAGGATAATCAAGTGTCAAATATCATCTATTATATTAAATGGAATCTGTGATATATATATATATATATACACACACACTTGCCAGACGTTACTTACAAAAAGTCCAAATGTATGATGATGGTGGTCTGAAAGTTGAAATCATTGAATCAAATTAAATGCCTGAAGTGAAAGGTATATTTATATTATAGTTTGCATGAAGTATATTTGTGGTCGTCAAATTGCTTTTCCTCAACTAACACCGGACCTAGCTAATTAATAGCTATGACTTCTTCGCGAAGCAAAAATTAAGTAAAAAGGTATTTGTTGAGGAAACTACCAAATAAAGGTTAAAAGATCAATGAAAGGCAGCATTGATTAACAAAAATATCATGTTATAACTTTATATTGTTTTAAAAGATCTACTCAAACCTAGACAAGCAACTTTTTTAGTTAGGGTATTCTCCAAAATATATTAGTTCTTCTGCTCAGTACGTATCTCATTGTTACACTTACACCTAAATTTTGGTGACAGTTGCTGTTTTAAGAAAATAAAGGTTGTTTAGAACAGCTTATAACTTTGTATTAAAGCATGCGAATGAATGGACAATAATACGCGTACATATCGTTCAATTTAGATTTGGAAAATTGAGTCTTAATCTAGTGATCGAGTCCTATCGCTCTTATATTTATCACTTGCTAATAATCTGATTATTCAGTAGCAAATTTTCACGACCACAACTGAAATTTAAATGAGAACGAGTTGGGTGTTTTGAAGAGCTAATTAATTCATAAATTACAAAATTTGAAATAAAAGTTAAGTGCAAAATTAAAGACTAATTTGTTAGAAAAAGCGGGTATATCGTTGTGGAAAAAGTAAATTGTATAACGTTAATATATAATGTTGGTGAGAAATGGAACGCCTATTTATCGGGTGGCTTGATGGCTTGAGAGTTTCTTAGCCACAATGCCCCCGGTTCGAATCTGGCATACGAGAGAGACAGAGAAACAGAGAGAGAGATCATGGAAATGAACCATGAGGTATTCTAAAATACCTCTCTTTTTCCAACAAAATTTGAAAAATATAGCCAACAAATTATGTAAATCGAATTGCTCATCAAAAAGTTGGGACCTTGGGATGATTAAATTATTTATATACACACACCGATAATCGAGGTGATTTTTTTTTTAAAAAAAGTAGAAACTGGTGATTAGTATATTAGTATTGGCTAAAAAAAGAGAGGGAATTATTGTTTGGGAATGAGGTAGATGGATGCAGTTGAAAGTTGAAAAGAAAAAGCTAGGCCCATCTCAGGTCTCAAAAAGCTGGTCGTGACAAGTACCGATAAAAAAGTAGGGTGTCTTGAGCCAATTTGTTTCTACTGGAATCAGATTTATTTAAAGTGACTCTCTTTTTGTGCATTTTCAAACACCATGGGGGCAACCAACGCACATGGATACTCTGCATTATCATTTTAGTGCATTTTGGTGAAGTTTTGAGAGAGAAAGAGAGAGTTAGAGAGAAAACAATCAGTGGGACCCACATATCACCACACTTCTCCCCCTAACTCTTCCATTGTCTCTCTAAACTGTAAGAACTTTACACTTTAGAGGATCCAATTTGGGCAACCAACAACACTCATCAACCCTTTCATTACATATACATTATACACTACTCTTTCATTTTACTATTGTCTCTTGCTTCTTCACTTTTAATTTATTAACCTTGAAAAAACATTGGAAAGTCAAAACAGTTTTTCTTTCGTGGAGAAACCCCTCCATAGGATTATATATAGGACCACACAAGGCCCTAACATAGTAGCAACATGTAGATCGATGACTAGCTAGGACCCTACCCTATGTTTCCTTAATTATCTACTGCCAATGCCATTGCCTTTTTTTTTTGTTACCAAATGCCATTGATTAATCCCAAAAATTTCTGCTAACATTTCTTCTAACCCCGTACGTTTAATTTAGTACACAATACACCATCAATATCAATTTGGTTTTAAAAAACACATTTCACAATAATCCATGGCATCAAGTTACTTAAATGCATGGCGGCGCTGATAATACATGACTTTTCCCCTTTAATTAAATCGATAGATATGAGCATATATATATATATATATATATTGTGTCTACCTGGTACGTAAAAGTGAAAATTGTAAGCATTGTTTCCCTTCATCATTAATCTTTTCAGTTTCTCTCCTAACTAAATAGAGCATTAAGTTAGCAAGGAAACATCAAATTGTGCTGAGACAATTCATAAGTGTGAGATGGTCACATGCTGGTGTACTGGGAAGTGAAAACCTGCAGGATGTAGTGAAGTTACTTACGTTAAGTCGTTTAATTACTATATATATATTTTACTTTTGTCACAGGTTTTCTGTCGGTCTGCCAATGTCCAATGCAACGTTGGGCGTGTAGATAATTGTTCTTGGTTTTCCACGAGGTTTTAACATTATTCGAGGAATATATATATATATATAAATGACATCGTTTTCGAACATCAAAAACCGAAGCTGTCAAAGGCATACTTTACAGTTACTATGCAGAGGATCAACCATGAATTGTCATGCAACATCAACATTATTGTCACAAGCAGCTTACCAAGACCTCACAAAGTTTGACTACAAAATTAAGCCTTCATCATTATATATATAATGAGTTATGACCCGCGCGCCTATAGCTAGCTAGCAATACATAAGCATTTGACAAATCGAACGGCTCATCAGATGAAACCATCATCACAATGTTTGAACTTTGAAAGAGAGATAATTAAATTAATTAAAAAAATAAATAAAAGAATAAATCATGAATCCCAATCAAGTAGAGACTCCGTCATACTTTCAGGGAATCAGGCTCTATGCCAGAAAGCCTATCTTGCTATGGCGCCTAGATTCTGCCTACTAAAACAAACCACGCACTGTGTGGAATATCATCCATCTGCCAAAAAGGAAGAGACGTAAAGACCTTCGTCTTTTAAGCCCTCCCAAATTACTATAATTAAAAACAATATAATATTATAGACACATATAGATACATACATACATATAGCTAGCCTTTATTCAAAACTAATTAATTATTCATTTTCTTACCCACCGTGGTTGACGAGCTGGCGGGTTTTGACGGACGGTCAATACAAAAAAATATTAGTTACTACTACGTACGTACTTTACTTACCTCTCTAGTAATAAATAACATTCTACGTTTTCAAGGATCTCATTTTTACTAAAATAAAAAGTTTCTTTTTGAGTGAGTCCAGTTGTTCACATTCACATAGGAGATAGGAGATAAGATATAGTGTGCGATGATGGAATACAATATTTTATTATATTCTCCCTTGTGTAAAGGAAGAGAAACCAAAAACGAAAACAATATTAAGACAGAAGAAGGACACACCAAGTAGTAGACATGCATGACTCGAAGTTGGCTACTCTTGAAGCATCTCAGACATGCAGTGGGTCCCCCACATACACCTTTTTTTTTTCAGTCATCCATTGATCATCATCTGCACAACCGTAATCATCCACCGATCAACTTGCTCCATCTAATCTCTTCGATCAGGCTTCACGTTTGAGTGGTCATTTCATTCAGATCATAATTAAACTCATCATAGATAGGATCAAAATACATGAAATGAAAAACGACTCTTTTTGAAATTATTTAATTTTCACTTAGTAGTGCAGGCTGCATGGTAGCGAAATTTGCGATGTCTTGAGGTAAAAATGAAGGATGGCCTGCACTTGCTCCTGCTTCTCCCCCTCCCATGCCTAGAAAATCTCGAGTGTAACCATGTTCTCCAGAGTTTGAAGAATCCTTCAGTACTTGTTTGTGATGATGATGATTGTTGCCTTGTACTGATCTTGCATTGGGCTGCTGCTGCAACACCACCTCATCAAGACCACTGCTTGATGAATGCGTCAATGACCCAACAAAGTTGTTATTATTATTCATAGTATTATTGCTCATCCTCATCATTCCATTATTATTATGACCCGAATTGCTGCTGGAACCACCAAAATTATTGTCTGCTTGCTGCTGCTTCATGCTTTGAAACACTTGGTTGAGCTCATTACTACGGTTTTGGTGATGATCAGTGTTATTATCCAGACTTGGTTGAGTGTTGTGAGTGTGAGAAGAAGACGAGGTCATGACTCCAAAACTGGCACTGAAGATAGAGGGATTGGTGCTTCTGGTAGACCCCATCTGAGCTGCTTTTTGTAGAAGTGCAGTGGCTGACATTGGAGAAGCTGGTTTCGCTATTTCACTAGACGATTTCGCCAGCGATGCGGATGACGAGAGGCCGGAATTGTAATTAGGCAAAGAAGAGGATGCAATACTATTAGTTGGTGGAGCCATTTGGACGTTGTTGTTGTTGTTGTAAACGTCGGGTAAGCCTGAAGCAGTGGATGAGGACACATTATAAAGTCCCACATCGAGAGGATTACTATTACCGTTGGGATTTCCCAGCTGGTTCAGCCACATGGATAAGCTCGGCCTTTGTTGATCTCCCATTCCGTTATGAATTAAACCATGTGTGCCGAATTGGGAAAACGCAAATCCTCCATGTGGCTGAGAGTGAGAGTTCATCATCACATGACTACTCTCTTCGCTCTTGAAATTCAAATTACTAGTGTCCACCGAGGTCATCCTCGCACTCTCTTCAGTTAATGCATCGCAGAAAGCTCTGTGCGTGATAAAACTGTCCTTCCTGTTTTTTTTTTAAGTTGTTGAAGGTATTATTATAACCAACGCCACCACCATTAATTAGCTAATCATTTAGACTAATAAAAGAAGCATTTAATTTTGTCCCCAAACACAAACACACAGAAAAAAAAAGAAATAGCATTGAATTAAAGAGAGAGAGAGAGAAGAACATAGCATACCGTGAGAAGAGGGTACCACAGTCGCACTTATATTCTCTGGTGCCGCAAGTTTTGGTGTGCGCCTTCCAATCGGATTGGACGGCGTATTTCTTGGAACACTTGTCGCACTTCCATTTCTTCTCGCCGTGTTTTCTACTGTAATGCTTTTTTATTCCGGTGAGATCTCCGAGTGCTCTGGAAGGGTCATGGTGGACGCATGTCTTCTCCGGGCAGATGTATACCTTTTTCCGAACCTCTTTGTTCGATCTTTGTCGAAGCTTCCATGGAAGGTTGTGTCCACGACGGTGAAGTTGGAGATTCTGGTCTCTCTGGAATCCTTTGTTGCATATCTCGCAGATGAATCGGTTCGTCGCCATGAGGGATTTCGGTGACAGAGCGATGACTTCCGCATCTGGATCTGATGTTATTGATGCCACAACGAACATTAAATTTGTGATGAATTCGTTAATGATTAAGAAATTAATTGAGTATTTACCTGGTGTGCCGGGAAGATTGCGCTTCTTCTTGGGGAGGGGATGAGGGGGATTAGGTTTAGGGTTAGGGTTGGAGGGGTGTTCAGGACGGAAAGGTTGGATGATGGAAGAGGATAAGGAAAAAGGGTCACCAGATATCATTTGCATATTTAAAAAGAAGAAGAAGAAGAAGAAACAAGCAAGGTAATTAAGAAGAGAAGGGAACAGCAAAGCAAAGTTTTGAAAGGGGGTATCAGACACGACGACAGTACAAGGAAGAAAACAAAGGGGTTTCCAGGTGCAAAAGCCAAATCAACATAAATTCTTTTGGATGCTACCCAAATCTATATAACAACTCCTGCCTCCCTTCGATTCTGCCAAACTCTACAAAAACCCATGGAGGCACACCACCACCAAACATTTTACTCTCATTAATATATATAATTAACCAACACTACTACTACTACATAAATAAAATAAAATATATTTGCAATAATTAATTAAACCTCAAAACAAAGTGTGTGTAATAGTAGTAGTTATGCAAGTGCGGTTGCTTGTTGGCTAGCTAGCTTGGGAGTGAATTTCTTCCACTACTGCTGATCTGGTTGCTGCTTTGTTTGATTTCATATGATGGATTGGATGAGCCAGAATAACACCAAAAGCTGTATGTGAATAGGGGTGGCTGGCTATATATGCAAGAAGAGTACAGAAAAAATGTGGAAGCCTTTTTTTCTGACCACTTCGCTTTCTCTCTCTAGCAGAAGTAGCTCTTGGTCATACCCGTGGAGTGAGTGAGTGAGTGAGTCTGAGCTCTACCTCATCATCGTCTTATTTACTGCCATCCTCAATCACGGTCAGCCATAGATTTTGATGGGCCACCACACGCACAAAGACACACATATACAGACACCACCCACACGCACAATATTCGTGGAACCTGGAATTGTATTTGTATGAGCTGCCCCCCTTCCTCAATTCGCCTCCATATATTAAATCATATATTGTGGACACAAACTCCAATTCTCGGCTTAAAAAGCCGGAATTTTTACAACAAAGCCATATGAATGTGTGTATAGTATGTAGCTATTTAGGCATGGGGATAAGTGACAAATTAGAAAACATTAGAGGGGAAAAAGTAAGGAAGAAGAGGGGGGAAAAGTAAGTTACCTTTCTGAGAGGATTTGATGAGGATGGAATGATTAAGGCATAATTAGAGAGTTAATAATAAGAGCCCCTTTGAGGATGCAAGAGATTAATATTAGTATTATTAGGGTAGGCTGGGTGAGTGGGTGTGGGGTCATATGTATAGAGTATAGTATTAGTAATACTAGTATAGTGTGAGTAGTGGGGGGGTGTGGCTATGTGAAAGAGGTAATTGTAATTGTAGGGTACGTTCTCTTTTCCCGATGGGAAGGGGATAGGACCGTGGTCCGTGATACCTCTGTCCCTCTCAGTGTCATCGTGTGGGACCCACACAGTTAGACTGTGGTCTCTGTGACTGTGGGTCCACTCTGCCCTCTCTTCTGTTCCTCTCTCTGTACCTTTCTCTCTCCTCTCTCCATCATCCCAAAAAGTGCAACTCACACTTCTTCATTGCAATCATCTTCTCCTTCCTTCCCTCCTCCTTCTCTTCCACACAAGTCAATCAATCAAACCTCTCTCTCTCTCTCTCTCTCTCCCTTGGCTTCTTCATCTGTCTCCCTCATCTTTTCTCTCTCTCTAACTTACAACTCTACGTATGCATACACTTTCTCTCTTTCCTAGCCTTTCTAATTTTCAAATTCACTATTAACACGTACACTAATTCATATTTTCACCCCTAAACTTCCATCTAGCTTTTTAACATGTATGTACGTCGTACGTGTAAAAAAACTTATTTTCATAATTCAAAAAATATGTGACACGTTGCATATATATATATATATGATATATATTACACCTGAAACCCACATCGTCCTTCAATGGACGCTCTCTCTGTCATTTTACGCTAAGCGTACGTTTCTTTCTATCACCCCTTTCACTGTAAATTGATTTCGTACGTCTTGTGAACACACAGGAATTATCATGTACCCGAGCTACATATGTACGTATTAGTATAAGGATTACTTGACCCATAATTTAATGGACAGCTTACCCCACCGAGACACTCATGATTGACAAGAACTAGATAGTTAATTTACGTGGGTCAAATCGCTTGAAATTTGTCGATTCATATGGTTTAATTTTGGATTCTTGCTTTTCTTCTTTTCCTTTGTTTGATTCATTATTTCTTGCTGAATTTATTAGTGCATATGGGACTCAATTAATTCATCTTAATTTTAATCAGCAGGGTTTCAATATATATATATATATATCATCATTTTCAAATAAAAAATTTGATAAAGAAATATTACACTTTCTTTGCTAATAAAATTTGCTATAAAATGATCATGAAGATTGACAAAAGCAAGAAAGTGATCCAGTTTAACCCCTTGACAAGTATTCAATTAATCCAATCAAACGTTAACATGGGAAAGTAACAGACGTGAGCTGGCTGGCCTATATATATAATTTATGAGTTATATAGATATATATAGTACATATATAGGCGTTGCTAGTAATTAGGCAATATGATCATCGTCCCACGTGATTAAAGATTACAATTAGCTTTAACTTTGAAAACTCAATAAATTGGGATTCCTCGTTAGAACTTCATCGGTCTATTTCGAACAACCATAAGTGCCTCAGATTGTACTACTTATGCCATCACAGGCAACAACCACAACAATTGCCTTTTCTTCACCTCAACTAGCTACCATGTAGTTAAAAATTGGGACTACCCTCCACATTAATAGGGTATTCACCTAGGAAGCATGGACACTTCATTTTGAAGGCGTGTCGCCGTGTCAGACACGTGTCAGTGTCCGACACTCGTATGACACCGACACGACACATATCCATAAATTTTAGAATATAAATCAATTTTTTGTAACTTTAACATGATAGGCAAGAGAAAATAATAATAGATATGACATATATTATGAATAAAAATTGTAATTTTTAATTTTTTCATTAAAAATTATGAATATTTAATTATTTCTATATATAAATATATGCCGTGTCGTGTCGCGTAATTTTGAGAGTTTGACGTGTCGCTGTGTCCGTGTCCGTGTCGTGTCCCGTGTCCGTGTCAGTGTCCATGCTTCATAGGTATTCACTATTCACTATATATATATATTGATCAGTAGTGGCTATACTAGGGCTGGCAAAATATGACCCAACCCAATAACCCAGCCCAACCCAACTGTCTTATAACCAACCATTACCCAACCATTTAAGTAGTGGGTCATAAATGGGTTGGGTAAATTATAACCCATCAAATTATGGGTTGGGCTGGGTCAACCCATGGGTTACCCATTAACCCATTTACTTTACTCCAAAGTCCAAACGCTGCCTTTTTCCATTTTCTCCCTGTCGCTAGGTTTCTTCGCTCTCTACCTGTCGCTAGGTTTCTTCGCTCTCTCCCTGTCGCTGCTGCCTCTACTCGTCGACGTTTCTCCATCGTGCGCTTTCTTCTTTCTTCTCTGTTGGTTTCTTCTCCGCTTTCTACTCGTCGCGCTCACGCTTTCTTCTCTTCATAATCGCAGGTATGTATTACTCTTTTCTTCTCTGTTGGGAATTTTTTAGGGAGGATTTGTATAAATCCAGGAAATTAACCTGCAAGGGTTTAGATGTTTAAGAATTTAGGGATTCGATAGAGCATAGATTTGTAGTTCTTGGACTAGTAGTCTTACTCATAGACTTTTGCAGCGATTTGGGTATAGCAGTTTTTTATATTGTTACTACTTTCTTAAGCAAAATTACTCTATCAAGTTTTAGATTGTCAAATACGGATATAATGAACCAAAAACAGAGTGAGTTCCATGAGAAAGTTTAAAGGGGGTCCTGGCTTGTGTGTGTGTGATATATGTCTCCACGTGAGGATGGAAGATAGGGTTCAAATTATTAATTTAGTCTTTTGATTATAGGCGAAGACTAACCTGCATCTTCTTTGGTGAAACACAGTGGAGGTGTAATTCTGAAGACATTTCCATAATAACCACCCTTTCCAATCAGTACTCCAAGTTCTGTAGTAGATCCAGAGAAGCTGATTAATTAAGAGAAAAATAGAGGAAAAAAAAAATGTGGATAAAGATCCGAATTCACAGATTAAAAGGGACATCTATAGACTTTACCTTTCATTTGATCCATTACATGCATTGTTTCAGCTTTTGCTGGTGTTTTAAGTTCACGATCAGTCACAAGCTCAACTCCCAGCATCAGCCCTTTTCCTCTCACATCCCCAATCACTAAGAAAAATCCACAAATTAAACTTGTTCAGGAAAATAAAGAATTAGCAGCAAAGAAAAGAAAAAAAATTCCTCATACAATATATGGGAGTTTCTCTTTAGTTTGGTGATTTAGAATGGGAGATTCTTTAGGTTCATCCAATTACATAAAAGATAGGTCAAAGAGCAAATTTGGTCTCATATTTTTAGCTGAGTTTCCAATTGGGTCATGTATATTTTTTTGTTGCGCTTTTAGTTCTATGTCTTTGCAAAAGGTCCCAATTTGATCCCATATCATTTTTGGTTCCATTGCAGAATTGGTCTCATATCTTTGCAAAAGGATCAATCTTAGTTGATCCTTTTGCAAAGATATGAGACCAATTCTGCACCTGACCCAAAGATATAGGACCAATTTTGCAATTGACCCAAATATATGGGACCAAATCTACAACAAAAAAGATATGAGACTAAATTGGGAATTGACCTAAAGATATAGGACCAAAAGGGCAACAAAAAGAGATATGAGACCAAATCTACAACAAAACAATTATGGGACCAAATTGGGAATTGACCTAAAGATATAGGACCAAAAGGGCAACAAAAAGAGATATTGGACCAAATTTACATTTTGAGCTAAAAGATATAGATCAAACTAGTTATGAATCACCAACTCAGGGTTGGTCTAATCAGTAAACAGCTTGATATTGCTTAAACTAAGTTTTGAGTTTGAGACCTTGTGAATCTTGTTATCTCGTTAGGAGACTCTCACACTATAAATAAATGTGTAACACAGGTCGGGTTTGGATTAATCGAGGAGAAACTCCAGAAACCGAACGGGCGACAAAAAGAAAAACTAATTATGAATGGAATAGGAAAGGAACAAGAAGGGATGAGAGGTTACATTCATATTTGTTCTTGAGTTCAATGAGTCTCTCTTTAAGATAGGATCCAACCACCAATGCGTTTTCTTGAAGCTTCTCTTTTTCTATTACTCTCAGCACAGCCAATCCAGCAGCAGTAGAAACAGGGTTCCCAGCAAAGGTGTTAAAGTAATTTCCCCTAGTCAAGACGTGTGCAATCTCTGGAGTAGTCACCACAGCACCAAGGGGAATGCCATTGCCAATGCCCTGTATGTCTCACAAGTAAAATTCAAGAAATAAGCTAACAGATATGAGTTAGTTTAATTAATGGGCAAAAGTACTATCGGTACCCCAAAATATGCAGTCATTTTTAATTGTACTTCTAAAGCCCTTAAAATATAGGGTCAGATTTAGTTATTTCTCCAAAAAAAATTTTAGTCAATTATATCTTCAATTTTTTCTTTTATGTATCAGTTGTACTTCCAAATTTGAGGGTACAACGAACACAAAAGGGTATAAATAATATAAGAAAGAAAAGATTGGGGATATAATTAATTCAAAATAATTTTGAAAGTATAACTGAAACTGACTCAATAGGTTGGGGATATAAATGACCCAACAAAAATTTTGACGGTACAACTGAAAATGACCGAATACTTTGGGGATACCAAGAATACTTTTGCCTTGAAGTTATTATTGTTCTAGTAACATGGGAAAATGGATGGAGAGCTAAGTTACCTTGGCCATTGTCACTATGTCTGGTACAACACCTTGATTCTCAAATCCCCAGAAATGGCTACCAGTACGAGCAAACCCAGCTTGAACCTCGTCAGATATACAAAGACCTCCTGCTTTTCTTATAGTGTTGTAGACAACAGGCAAGTAACCCGGAGCTAATTCTACGATTCCTCCCACTCCCTATAATAAATAACAGCAACATCAAGAAAATTGTTTCTGTGCAGGTAGAAAGACCTAACTCATCCTAAAAGAGCGCTAAAAAAGAGAGGGTTGCCTAATTGTATAAAGAACTAGAAGGTCATTTAACAAAGTAATGTGAGACTTTAACAAGCACAACATAGGAGCGTGAAGCTAACAGGTTATTCCCAAGACAACCAACAGTAAGGCTCATTCATCCACACATGTCAAAATCAGACTTTGATACTATGTAAAGAGGCCTAACTCACCTCAAAAGGGCTCTCAAAGGGAGATGATTGCCTTATTATATATTTCGAATTAGAAAGTCTTTTAACCAAACAATGTGGGACTTCAATAAATCAGTGACAAAAATGACAAGTTTTCTTGTGAGTTTAGACTATGTACCTGAATGGCTTCAGATATGAAAGCAGCAACATGTCCAGAGGTTCCAAAATTAACGATGTCTTGGACATCTCTTGCATATTTCTCTCCGTCAGAACCAAACATACCTCTATAAGGGTCTGGATTCACAGCATGATGAACACCAATCTATTGGCCAAACCAGCAAAGGTAAATTAGAAGGCAAATACCATTAGAAACAACAGTGTCACCTTTCACGCGTCATTGAAGAAGAAAAATACAATTCAAATAATAGTTACTGATTATATGCTTAAACATTTTTATGACATTTTTCTTTTTGTTCTTGATCGTGTTCAGATGGCCATAAATGGATTTATCTTGTCCATATGAGCTCTATCTCGGCATAACCCAACATAAAGAACAACCATATTATCAAAGTTTAATGAAAAGAATAGGACCAATTGTTAAATTCTGAATTGCTTATTACTTCTTTAATATGCAAGTGTTTCTGTAAAAAAAGTAAAGGAATTAAGTTGCAATTTTATTGAAACTATGAGGATGAAAAGTGCAATTATATACATTATAAAAGTCCAACGGTCCAACCTATAAATGTAAAGATTCTGATTTGGGGTCATGATGTCATTACCTACTTGGACTTGTAACAGGCCAAACAAAACACCACATAGTGGTGGATATCATTTGTTTAGTGGGTCCACATTATAACAGATGGACATTGCTTTCGTTATCATATGAATTCATCATCACTTAAACAGTGAAGCAAAACCTTAGTTTTCATAGTAAAATACTTTTAAGTGCTAACTATAGTGAACATTTCGCTTTCATTAGCTACCCCAGCTTTCAAGGTTAAGTGAATATCTCAAAGCGACCAAACTAGATTGGTGTTACTATCAGTCTCTTAGTTCATTGGTGAGAATATGACTCAGCTTGCAAGATGTGACAATCCACCAAGTCACTTACATCATTCTAAGTGAATTATTTAACCCCACTTTGTTTTTATTTAATCACCAACGGTTGAGATTATTTCATCAAATTTTATAGTATTATAAAATTGGACTACTTTTTGGAAGTTTGGTACTAGTTTTCTTTTTTAGTAAAAAAGAGTAATTTTTTTTTAGAAAACTTTCTATTTGGTCCTTAAATTTATACTAAGTCAATTAATTGGTCTTTGAATAATTAAAATATACAATTTGGTCCATAAATATTTCAATTATCAACTATTTGGTCTCTAGTGATGATTTGATTTCTGAATTTGAACTAATTTTATATTTTTAGTCCATGAATTTGTAGTAGATTAATACTTTTTGTCCCTAAATTTGAACTAATTTTATATTTTTTGGTCCATGAATTTGTACAAAATTAATATTATTTGATCCCTGAAATTGAACTAATTTTATACTTTTTAGTCCTTGAATTTGTACTAAATTTATACTATTTGACTATTTGGTTCCTGAATCTATACTGAAGTTGTAGTTTTTGGTCCCTGAATTTGACCTATAGACAAAATCGTTGACGATTATAATAATTCAGTGACTTAATAAAATATGTTTTGATTATTCAAGGATTGAAAAGTCAATTCTGTGTAAATTCAGGGACTAAATAGCTAGTTTTCTCAATTTTTGACTTATGAAAAAACTCAACCGTATAATACAGATTTAAGCAAGTTTTACTTGGTCATCATATTTTCATTAAAGAAATAACCCCATTAAAATTACACAGGATTTGTTCATAAGTGAGAATTTACCTGTGGTAGATTGTATTTCCATATGCTTTGTGCTGTGGCCCCCATGGTGGCAGCTGCATTTCCGTGGTAAGAATTCCTTAATGATATTATGTCATGGCAACCAGTGTACAATCTTGCTAAAAGTATGGCCAATTCGTTTGCTTCCGTTCCAGAATTTGTGAAAAACGCCACCTGTAACAAATTCTTTCTTTTACGCCTCTTGCTTATTGTTTTTATGAATTTTGATCAAAATTTCAATTTTAGTTCTTTATGTTTAGAATAAATTTTAGGGTAAATTACACTTTGGTACCCTGTAATTTGACCCTATTTCAATTTGGTACCCTGTGGTTTGAAACCTACACTTTAGTACCCTTTTGAGTTATTTTGTAATTCACCAACTAATTTAAAGAGCTATAAATAGGTTAAATTAATCTACTAGTCCTTATAATTTACATTAATTTTCAATTCAATCTTTATAATTTTAATTTTTGTGATTAAGTTCATATACTTTTATTTTATATACAATCAGAACTCTACTATGACCAAAATAAAATATTTTACTGACATTTAGGACTAAAATAAACATTTAACCTTATCTTTATAAGAAAAATATTTTAAGTCGCTTATATCTTTGTAAGGAAGTTCTTCCAATAATAAACTTTCTTTATACTTTATCTTAAAAAAGATGATTACGCAAATTATACTCTCTTTATTTTCTTTATTTGCACGAAATTATTCCCAAATATTTATTAGAGAAGACATAAAGAAATTAGGTTAAAGTGCACTTTTGGTCCAATAACTTTTCCTTAGCTCTCAATTTAGTCTCATAACTTTCTTTGTTGCACTTTTGGTCCCATATTTTTGTAAAAAGTTCATATACTTTTATTTTATATACAATCAGAACTCTACTATGACCAAAATAAAATATTTTACTGACATTTAGGACTAAAATAAACATTTAACTTTATCTTTATAAGAAAAATATTTTAAGTCGCTTATATCTTTGTAAGGAAGTTCCTCCAATAATAAACTTTCTTTATACTTTATCTTAAAAAAGATGATTACGCAAATTATACTCTCTTTATTTTCTTTATTTGCACGACATTATTCCCAAATATTTATTAGAGAAGACATAAAGAAATTAGGTTAAAGTGCACTTTTGGTCTAATAGCTTTTGCTTAGCTCTCAATTTAGTCTCATAACTTTTTTGTTGCACTTTTGGTCCCATATTTTTGTAAAAAGTTCATATACTTTTATTTTATATACAATCAGAAATCTACTATGACCAAAATAAAATATTTTACTGACATTTAGGACTAAAATAAACATTTAAATTTATCTTTATAAGAAAAATATTTTAAGTCGCTTATATCTTTGTAAGGAAGTTCCTCCAATAATAAACTTTCTTTATACTTTATCTTAAAAAAGATGATTACGCAAATTATACTCTCTTTATTTTCTTTAATTGCACGACATTATTCCCAAATATTTATTAGAGAAGACATAAAGAAATTAGGTTAAAGTGCACTTTTGGTCCAATAACTTTTACTTAGCTCTCAATTTAGTCTCATAATTTTTTTTGTTGCACTTTTGGTCCCATATTTTTGTAAAAAGTTCATATACTTTTATTTTATATACAATCAGAACTCTACTATGACCAAAATAAAATATTTTACTGACATTTAGGACTAAAATAAACATTTAACCTTATCTTTATAAGAAAAGTATTTTAAGTCGCTTATATCTTTGTAAGGAAGTTCCTCCAATAATAAACTTTCTTTACACTTTATCTTAAAAAAGATGATTACGAAAATTATACTCTCTTTATTTTCTTTATTTGCACGACATTATTCCCAAATATTTATTAGAGAAGACAAAAAGAAATTAGGTTAAAGTGCACTTTTGGTCCGATAACTTTTGTTTAGCTCTCAATTTAGTCTCATAACTTTTTTTGTTGCACTTTTGGTCCCATATCTTTGTAAAAAGTTACAGATTTAGTCCCGTATCACTTTAGTCTCATATCTTTTGATCATGTTGTATAATTGGTCCCATATCTATGCAAAAAGTCTCACCATCAGTCCCACCAAACCCAAAAGATATGGGACCAATTCTGCACTTGACCCAAAGATATGAGACCAATTTTGCAACTTGATCAAAAAATATGGGACCAATTCTGCAATCTGACCTAACGATATAGAACCAAAAGTTAGACACGGGACCAAATCTGCCATCTAAACAAAAGATATGGAACCAAATTGAGACTTAAGCAATGATTATGGACAAAAAGTGCACTTTAGCCAAGAAATTATTAGTAAAATCTCTCTATTAAAGATTAGAAAACATCCAAATACGGTAACCCAACAAAAAGGAAAACATGAAAATAATTACTTACCTTAAGATTTCCAGGGAGTTTAGCAGCCAAAGCCTCAGCGAAATCAGCGATGGCTTGGTTGAGATAAAGAACAGTAGAATGCTGCAAACGCTTGGTTTGGTCAACTATGGCTGCGACTACATCAGGATGGCAATGCCCGCAACACACCGTAGCAATCCCTCCGAACGCATCCACGTACCTTCTTCCCTTGTCGTCGAACAAGTACTGCCTCTTTCCTTCCACCACGTTCAACTGCCAAACCAAATTAGGGTAAATTACATTTTGGTATCTTGAGATATGGATTGATTTTATTTTGGTACACTGTTCTTTCTTTCAAAAGTGACATTTCAGTACCATGTTCTATTTGTCGTTGACAATTTGGTACATTGTTATTTTAAAAGTGACATTTTAGTACCATGTTCTATTTGTCTTAACAATTTGATACCATGTTCTATAAAAGTGACATTTTAGTACCATATTCCATTCGTCGTTGACAATTTGGTATCCCAAACTCTTTTTCAATTACCTTTTGACCAAAATGGTTAACCTCCTAAACTCAAATTTCACAATTCAACCTAAAAAAATACGAAATTCTCTAACTTTAAGTACATACCGAATTATGTTTTTTGAGGCAAAATCGTGAAATCTAAGTTGAAGGTAATAGATCTTGTGTTTTTGACCATGCACATGACCCTGTAGTGCTTTTTTCCATAAGAAGTAATGAAAAATAAAGTTTTAGGTACCAAAGTGTTAAAAAAAAAATAGATCAAATGTCACTTTTGAAAGAATATGGTACTAAAATGAAATCGGTCAATACCTCAGGGTGTCAAAATATAATTTACCCTTCAAATTAAATTACTCACGCCATCCATACATGATCTCAACATATTAACCGAAAAGAAAAAAAAGAAAAATCATGATGCGTCGTTGATAAATTTTCACCTATTGGAATTGACCTGGTCAAGATATTCCTATGGACCACGACGAGACTCAATTCAACGGTGAAGAAAAATAGTCAAAATTACGTTTACTTGGTTAATCAACGAAAATTACTTCCGACGATTAATTAAAATATTACTTTACTAAAAAGTAGAAAACAAAATTAAATATAGCAAATCAATCAATCATCATCAGAAATTAGAGAGAAAATGATCGGGTGCGACGCGTACTCACGGGATTTTTATACAAGTGGACGATCGCAGGGCTGAGATACTCCCGGCGTTTCGCTAGGATCTCGTCGGCGGTAGCGCCGGTGTACGGCGGCGGAGACCAATCGAACGGAGGCAATTCGCGAGGTCCGGCGACGGCGTCGACGACGTCGTTTTTCTTCTCGGCGAGAGGAGAAAAACACCGTTGTGATTGATGCCATCGGAGAACAGAGTTTCTTGAAGAAGCTAAAATTGTTCTCGCCTTCACGAAACTCGCCATTGCCTTCGCCGGCGGTGGAGGATCCGATAATGTGTGATAATCGACCCGACCCGAATTACAGATAAGAAGGTGAGAGGATGATGATGAAGAAGATGATGATTGAAAAAAAAAATAGTGAGATTGGGATTTTTGAAAAGAGAAGAAGGATAGAGAAGGGTATTTATATGCGGGGACCGAGGAGGGTGATGACGTGGAGCCAAGTGATTTGGCAGGTGAGGAATAACGCACGCAGTGCGTGAAATTTTGCAAAATTATTACCAGTTGAGATTATATAAATTTGGTTTTTTACCCAATTTATTATGGTGAGAGTGAAACCGTGAAAAGAAGAGTGTTGAACGAATTTACCCGGACTTCCTTGCTAGGTTCTTAATCATCTTTTAGTAAATTAGTTGTTGATTCATAATTTAATTAATTTTTTTTTTAAAATAAATTAATAAAACTTACTTTCTTAAATAATATTATTACAGAAAATTTTTAGATTCGTTGTTTGAAATATTAAGATTTTATTAATACATCTCGTATGATTTTAAATTCTGTCAATATAATATTAGTAATTAATATTTTTTTGGTAATATAAGAAAATCAAATGTAATATTTTATATTTTTTAAAAGGAGAACTTACTATTTGGTCCTCAATTTTTTCACTTTCAACGAAATCATAGAAATATACTATTTAAATCTTGAATAATTACCGAAGTTAAATGTTTTTATAATAGATTTTTTCCTTTAAAATATTATATTAAAAAATTATAACATTTTTAGAAAAAAAAATAATTAACTTATTAGTAATGTTTTTTTATTCCAAAAATCAAATTGATCCTATGAATTGGGAGAATGGTATTTTCATAGTTTCAAACCCTTTCAAGGGTAGAAATAACAATACATATGTAAGTTTTAAAGTGAAAATGTGACAACTCATTAAGGAATCAAGTAAAATTAATTATTTCATTGATTCATTTGTAATACATATTGAAGGAAAACAAGACTCCAAGACTCGATTCAAGGACCTGAACATTAAAAAAACATGGTAAAAAATATTAACCTAGATGCATTTGTCAGAAACTCAACTTCATCTGGGCTCACTTCCATCGGTCAAACTCTTGGAAGAACTACACCAAACAGTAAACTATGAACAACCATTTGGCTCTTATGACAGATTGGTCTTTAGGTTTAGGAATCAAAGTTCAAACTTGATTTCTTTCTAAATGATTCAGTTTTTCTTGCATAACCAGTATCCAAAAATCATCTCCTAAAGCATCTTCAATGAATTTAGACTCAAGTTGACATATGAATGCCACGTGGTTAATGATTTTTTTTTTTTGGGAAAATCTAGTCCTCATCACTTCATTTAAATCTCCAACGATAAATTTTTAAGGGTAGTTTGGGGGATCATTCCACTCACATGGCAATTTGGGCGGGTATCCAAGATATCTGTATGAATCCACCCATAAAAAATATTTGGTATCTGTCGGATACCGGATATTAGATAGGGCACGAATAGTGAAAAATAGAAAATTATCGGATATCAAGTGGATACAGATATTGCTCCAACTATCCAATATCTCTCTAAAATGAACAAATAATTAGGGTATCAGATATCTGATACCTTATAATATAAATATTTTATTTTATTATATATATATTATTATATTTTTAATTATTTTATTTTAATTAACGGATATTAGGTATTGGATATATATTGAGTAAACTCCCAAATTGGTCCCCGAATTATTGGGTCGCTCACAGATTGGTCCCTGATTTATGGAAATTGACAAATAGGTCCCCGAATTTTACTAACGTTAGTCAAATTGGTCCCTGAAGCCGTTAACTGCTGACGTGGCACGTTAAGTGCCACGTCAGCAGTTGGAAAACTAAAAAAAAAAGCCAACTGTGC
>QANZ01000939.1:13882-46278 GCA_003254925.1 Chamaecrista fasciculata | reverse complement strand
AGCTTACCACTCGAACCGATTCACTTCCACGGTCACTTCGCTCCAATTTCCGGCGACGGTTCTGCAACTCCGGCGACTGAACTCTTCGGTTTCCTCTCTTCTATCTCCTCAAATCGCTGAAAGGTGTAAAAGTGCAAAAGACGCTACCTTTGGTCCTTTTATACCCTTGCGAGCGCGGCATACGAGGCGTTTCTGAATTTTCAAAATTCAGCCTCCCGGGTTGCGACACGTGTCTTTGCCAAGACAACCCTACCTACCTCAGGTCGCCCGCCATGATTCACTGCCTCCCCATCTTTCCATGGAAGGCCGCCATTCCTACTTTTTCCTCTGCGCGGGGGACAAGTACTCCTGCACATATTGGGCGTTCGCCAATCAACGCGGATACACTGCCCAAGCACGGACCCCATCGCACGTTCTCCAAACCTGTCATCCCGCGCGCCTTAAGGAACAATACGACGAACGCGCTCGTAGACTTCTTTAAGGAGGGACTTGTGATACATCACTATTTGGGCATACGCCTAATCGGCCCTCGCACCGGGCCTCTTCTCCCCTCCACACCTTGCGAAGCGCCCCCGAGCCAACTGGGCGCCCTTTGCACATTAAGGGGCGGCCATGATCCATCCTGGGTCGTGGCGCACGCCCCCCCAAATAACACGTGGTCACCCACGACTACCTCGCTCCGCAATCCACGCTACGGGAGATCGTGGGCTACTAACTTGTTCACACCCACGATCTCCAGTCGCCTGGCGCCCGCCCCGCGAGACGACACGCAATCACCCACGATTGCCTTGCTCCGCAAATCTCGGTCTCCACCATCTCCGCTGGTGGAGATCGTGTTCGGCTACGTGGTCCGCCCCGCGCACTGACCACCTCTCTCCCCCTGCTCTATAAATAGAGCTCAACTTACCAGTTCAAGGTTAGCTACTTCTTACATCCTGAAATTCTCTTACTCTCTTATCACTCTCTTACTAACTTGAGCGTCGGAGTACACTTCGCAGGGCCCCGCTGTGAAGCTCTTGCAGGTTCTTGCTCAACCCTTGGCTCTTGCAGCCCATTCCGGTGAACTAGGTAAGTGCTAGCCATTTTCCAGTTTATCACTTGACAAAATTTATTTTGTTGGATTCGTTGTGATGAGTAGATTCTAGATATGAAATTTAGTTTTGGAAATTTTATCTCAATCCATTATTATTTATTACTAGCTCGAAAGTGTTATATTGCAGTGTCAAAACAAGAATTCAAGTGAAAATTTTAATTCCGCTTGCTCTCAAATTTTTACCACAAGCTTATAAAAATATGTAGATCTCAAATATAAAAATTAAAAATTTAAATTATCAAGTTTGCTAATTTCTAAAAATTCTAAACTAAAAACTCCTAATATTGGTCTAAAACTAGCTTAAAAGTATATAAGTAAAAATTCCAAACTAAAAAAAATCCTAATTTTTTATTATTATATTTGAGATCTACATATTTTTATAAGTTTGTGGTAAAATTTTGAGAGCAAACGAGTAAAAAATTTTCACATGACTTCTTATTCTGACACTGTAATATAATATTTTTGAGTAAGAAATAATAATTGATAGAGATATAGTCTTCAAAAAATAAATTTCATATCTAGAACCTACTCATTGTAATTAATCCAAAAAAATAAATTTTGTCAAGAAATTATATTTCTAGAATTTTTTGTTTTCAAGGATTGTTTTGAAGAGTTTTAAATATTTTTGGGTGTTTAAGTGATTTTAACATATTTTTCTTGCATTAAAATTGTCTTTTTCCGCATTAGTCAAAATTATGAAATAACCCCAAAAGTGCCATGTTCCGTTAGTGACATTTTGATACCTTGTAATATTCTTTAATAACCAAAGTGTAATTTATCCTTAAAATTATATACGGGTAGAAATTGAAGAAGAAAAATTCTTCTTTACTGTTGACTTTTGTGTAAATGATAATGTGTTTGGTATTGATAGCTTTTTTTCAAATGCGGTTGGTTAAAAATTTGTGTTTGGTATTATTGTAAAATTATTATGAGTTTTCCAAAATAATTTCTATGTTCATTTTATAATTTTATTTTAATCAAAACACCAACTCTACTGTTTTTCATAATTTTCTCAATATCTTTAATTAAACTTTCAAATTAATGCTTAAAATTCATATGAAATATTATTTTCTAAGTAATTATTTCTCTAAGATTTTTAAATTTATTTTCTAATATAATCAGATTTGTGGGATTACAATTACAAATATAATGTGAAACAAGGTTGTTTTGCATATATAGCATTAAAAAGTTAACAAGTCCATTTTTCATTGAACCAAAATGAAAAAAAAGTCTGAAAGTGAAATGATAATGAGTTTTTTCAATAGATATTGAATAATTTTGTTTGATGTCTTAATATCTTTTTAAAATGGGTAAAATACATATTGGTACCCTGTGGTTAGGACCGGTTCCACTTTCGTACCATGAAAGACAAAATTTGACATTCGACTCCCCTGAGGTTTGCTCTGTTACCACTTTGGTACCTTATGGTAATGTTCCGCTAGCATTTAATGGAAAGTGCTGATGTGGTTCAATCTAAGCCATTGATTTCTACTTGATCTTTGATGTTAATTTCTATTGCAGCTTAAATTATAGTTCATTCCTCAACAAGATTTCTTTTTTGCGTTTAGGTCCTCTCCCTTTGATAAAACAGATCAAAACATAACAAACTAAAAGAATTAAGGGAGTTTCCTACAATTTCATTTTAAGGACTAAAGAATTATTAAAAAAATTGCAGAAAGATCATTAGAGTTCTGCTAAATCAAAAGCTTCTCTTTCTCATAAAATTTGTTTCAACCAAGTCCTTAATTAATCACAGATTGAACTCAAATGTTTGTCATCTTTATTAGATTGGTCCTTGGGGCACAAAACGCAACTATGTATCTCTATTTAAAGTCAAGAAACTTTTATATTTTTCAAAAGAGCCCTTGGGACACATTATAATAAGATTGATTTTATACATGATGTGATCATAATTAATTTAATCATTTTATTAAATATACTAATTTAAATTTAATGACAAACAGGGTACTCAGAGTACCAGAGTATTAACGGCGCAAACTTCAGAGTAGTCTATTGTTAAGTTTTGTCTTTCAGGGTACCAAAATGGAACTCGTCCTAATCACAGAGTACCAAAGTGTATTTTACCCTTTTAAAATAAAATGACGTATGTACCTTCCTCACGATATGTACTTCTTAATTTTAAATATACAATACTCATATAAGATTATAAAGACTAATTTTCAAAATAAATTATTTTTACTTAAGAAATATATACAGATTTATACTTATTATACAATAACTTCAATTCAATTATTCACAATTTTTTTTTTCGGGCCAAATGCTATGTAAAAGCATCCATAAAATTGAATCCAATCCTGGAGGCCACATTGATTACTCAAGACGTGGTAGACACCAAAATTGATTGGTCAATGAAGTTTTGGAATAAAGGTTCCAAAGATTGAAGAGTAAGATCTCCTCTCTAGTTGGGCATTTTCACTGTTGTTGAGTCAACCTCACTAATCATTCCTATTAAGGATCTCTTATATTTCAAATTTTTCACCTTGGTAAAATTTATAACATTTTAGCTCTTTCTGTATTCACCAACTTCAGAGATTAGTTGATTTATCATGGTTATCAATACCATCATCGTTTGGAACATACTTGCTCCAGAACCAATGTGACTTCCACACCTGATTCATTTCTTCAATGAGAACATTCTTTGTCTCTGGGAGGAATAACCCAATAAAAATAGTCATTATGAGGACAAAGAATGCAAAGAAGAAGAAGAGACCAAACTTGAGATGGCAAAGCATGTTGAGGAATATTTGAGCAATGGCAAAGGTGAACAACATGTTCACAGCAACATTAATAGCTTGTCCTGCAGATCGAACTTCAAGAGAGCATATCTCACTTGGCACCAACCAGCCCTATGGTCCCCAAGACCAAGCAAATGCCGCAACATATGCACATATTAAGAATAAAAGGAAGTTTGCTTCCCCTTTGGTAAATGAACCTTCACCATTGACTCCAAACTTTAAAGCTATCATGACTCCAACCAAAATCTAAAAGAAAAATAATAAATCACGTTTCAATAATTAAAAAATTAACAATATGAGAAATTTGATATTGAACTTAAGAACACTAGTAATATGTGATATACCTGGCAGATAAACATTTGAATTCCACCTTCAAGGAACAAAATCCTTCTCCCAAACTTGTCTACAGAAAATATAGAAACTAATGTGGCTAACACATTAACAATTCCAGTAATAACTGCAGACATCAAAGAGGCATCATCTCCAAAGCCAAGAGTCTTAAAAAGGACAGGTGCATAAAACATGATGACATTGATGCCTGTGAGTTGTTGAAAGAATGGAATGAGTGAGCAGAATGTAAGTTGAGGCCGATATCTTGGTTGTGAAATATTTTTCCATGGGTGTTCTACTTTTTTAGCTGCTTCACTTGCATCAATGAGATCTTGGAGCTCTTCAACAACATTTTGGGTGCCACGTATCTTTTCCAACATTGTTTTAGCTTGATCATGTTGTCCTCTTTCAATCAAAGAGTTTGGTGTGTCACCTAAGAAAAGAGATCCTAAACACAACAAAAATGCAGGAACTGCTCCTAAACCCAAAGAAATTCTCCAACCGTTTTCTAACTTTGCAGTCCCATAGTTAATAAGGTTTGCAATTAAAATTCCGATGGTTATCATCATTTGGAACCCCATGTTGAGCGCTCCTCTAATATTTGACGGAGCCATTTCAGATAAATATACCGGAACAGACTATTAAGATGTAGAAAGAAACAAATTAGTCCATGACATTTTATACATGCTTAAAACATAAGAAAATTTTTTTTTGGCCTAAAAAAATATATCTACAATGTTGATGCACACAATCAATAATGACGGTAAAGTTACTTACTTGATTACAATATCCCACACCAAAACCTAGAAGTAGACGACCTATGATGAGCATTTCAACGTTTATTGCAAAACCATTCAATAGCGCTCCCACAAGGAAAAACAAACCACCTAAAAACATTGATGGTTTGCGACCTAGCATTCTTGTAGTAATAGAAGCAACAAAAGAAGCTACTAATGCTGCAAGGTATAGGGAAGAGGTAAACAAGGTAAGAAGTTCATTGTCGAATTTACAGTATGTGCTCTCATGTCCTAATCCATCCTTCATTTGTCTATACACAGATGGAAAGAATTTGACCAAGAATGGTTCCATGGAAGTCACTCCTCCAGTAATACCAAGATCATAACCAAAGAGAAGACCTCCCATGGCTGCCACAAAGCACGTTGCCAACACAAAAGCGGTGACTTTACCCTCATAATGCCTAGTTTTACTTTGATCAACAAAACCTCCTCCTGCCATCTTGAAATAATAAAGTTTTATTTTCTATCCAATCTCCTTGTCGGTTTTGTTTGTCCCTCTCCAATACATGTCTTATATAAAATTTGTAATTGTTGATGAGATTAACAAGTTGAAAGCAAATTCAACCAAGATTATCCAATAAAACAATATTTTTCATTTTTAAGTATGTTGAGCAATCATAATATCCTAAAATAGGTGTTCTTTTCAACTTAATTGGGTATTTACACCAGTGATAATATAGATATAGCTTAACATAATTAACAAATTTTACAACTACAATATTTAAGTTTTTGAAAGGATAATTTGTTTTATTATGATCTAAAAGTTGTTTTATTTAATCCAAAACTTATTTTGAAAAACCACATTGCAATCGATTTGTTATTGTATATTATATATTGTATATGTAAATTATTTCAGGCAATATATATATATATATATGTAATTGATCTATCCTGTGAACCAAAAAGGGAACAATTATATATAAATGATTTCCTATGTTGTGAAGACATATATATATATATATATATCTTACTCAAAAAGACCACTTTAATAGAGTTGCAAAGTTGAATTATTTAGAGAAAACCTACTTTTTGGTCCCTCAATTGTTACTGAGTCAATGATTTGGTACCTAAATTGTGGGAAACTACAACTCAGTCTCTCAATTTTACACCTTCGTCCACATTTTGGTCCGTTAGCTGTTAACCATCAGTTAACTTGATGATTTAGTCGTTAAGTGATAACGTGTCACCTTTAAGTGTTGAGTTGACTCCCAAATCATCTATCCTACTCATATTTCATTTTACACATCAGCTAATATAATTAAACTAAAAAAATAAAAAAAAAATTGATAAACTTGAACAATTGGGTTTTCAGAATTCCTCCTTCTCCGACCACCTCACCACCATTGCCGGCGGAGGAAAGCCAATGGGCATGGAGGCCTTGCTGGAGAAAAGAACCCACACTAGTGGGAGAAAGGGTATTATTATTATTATGAAGAAAGGTGGAGTATTGTTGCGTGATGGGGCGCTTGGCCTAAGCGATATCCATGAGGGTGTTGAAGAGATTGATGATGGGGTCGACAATGGATGGAGGAAGGAGGAATTCCATTATTATTCATATTTTCAGTTAGCGAGGAGCGAACAAAACTACCTAAAAGGGAACAAAACGGACACGTACGTAACCCTAATCGTCTGAATTCCATTTGATTCGTTGCATCTTGTGT
Source organism: Chamaecrista fasciculata (assembly GCA_003254925.1). Classification (NCBI taxonomy): domain Eukaryota; kingdom Viridiplantae; phylum Streptophyta; class Magnoliopsida; order Fabales; family Fabaceae; genus Chamaecrista; species Chamaecrista fasciculata. The sequence continues at coordinate 39,641 of QANZ01000939.1, read as the reverse complement.
CTAACTCGATCAAATAATCGGTGATTTTCTAGCATCCTCAACTTCGGAGCAATTTATTGTGTAAGTTTGCTTCGACTTTTCAATGGGAGAGGAGGAGAGGAAGAAAAGGGTGGTGGTGGAATTGCTGGGATGGCTAACAGAATCGTTGATAATGCCCAAGAAGCACCGCGACATCACCGACATCGGAGCATCTTCCATTATGGAACTGAAGGCTCAGCTCTACAAGTCTCAAATGGAGGAAGGAGGAAACCGTCTTTGGCAATGGTGGTAGGGTGGTCGGAGAAGGAGGAATTCTGGAAACCCAATTGTTCAAATTCATCAATTTTTTTTTATTGTTTTTTAGTTTAATTATATTAGCTTATGTGTGAAATGAAATATGAGGCATTGATGGTTATCACTTAATGGTCAGATCATCAAGTTTACTGACGGTTAACAGCTGAGGGACCAAAACATAGACGAAGGTGTAAAATTGAGGCACTGAGTTGTAATTTCCCACAATTCAAGGACCAAATCGTTGACTCGATAACAATTGAGGGACCATAAAGTAGGTTTTCTCAATTATTTACATTGAATAGATTCTATATTGTGTGCTGATATAGTGATCAAACCTTTTTGTGAGAAAAACCCTCATCTATTCATCTTGTTATTTTGTGTGAAGAAGTTGGTTGCCTCTTGTACTGTAAAACCCTTGAGTTGGGAGGGCTGTAGATCCTCTACCATGCTTTTCTTTCCGTTGTCTCTGTTGTCCAAGAGTATGAGCCATTGATTATATCTGAACATCAAAAATCGTGCCACGTGTCATGCATTAATTTTCAATATTTTCACCCAATCTTTTTCTCCAAAACTGCATTTTCAGCTTCATTCATTCTCGTGTTGCTTGCCAGCATCTTCGAACTTCGATTTTCATCTTGGCCATTTTCAGCTTCATTCATTCTCGTAATTTCTAAATCCAATCTATAATGAAAATCTACCTTCACAACCAATGGTGGAAACAGAACAACAACTTTTACTAATGACAAATAATTTTACAAATCAACAATGACGGAAACAAAGGAGATGAGCAGCGACCACACAGTGAATAACGGTGTGAATAGGAGCGGCCACGATGAACCGATGGCGAAGACAGAAGTCAAATTCGGAAACGCAGGAGCGACGACGATGAACTGACGACAAAGATGAAAGTCGAAGTTGGAAACACCAGGAACGAACGAAGCTAATGTTAGGCAAAACAATGAAGCTGATGCAGTTTTGGAGAGAAATATTGGGTGAAAATATTGAAAATTGATGTGTGACACGTGGCACGATTTTGGACGTTCAAATCTAATCAATGGCTCATACTGTTGAACAATAGAGACACCATAAAGAAAAACATGGTAGGTTCCTTTTCATGTTGTTCCATTGTTGATATTTCCTTCCTTGCGATTGAAACTTTAGGTTCAGGGAAATACTTATTCAGAAAGTAACGTCTTAAATGTTCCCAGGATGCAAAGGCATTTTTCTCATAGGTTGCTAAGAGACTGTACCGTTCTAGGGCTTTCCCTTTGAGCGATACGTGAAATATTTTCCACATGACTTCCTCTACTTGGGCTCCTACGGGTTTCATTGTTCGGCAATGCAAGTATAATGCATTTAGATGACAATGGGAATTTTCATCATCTAAACCATGAAACTTGGGTACATTATTATACAACGGTCCCTTGATTTCAAAATCGGTTTGAAACTGAGGGATTGTATTGTACCTTGCCTCATAATGTATGTCTACTTGGGTAGCGTCTCTAATAGACCTCTTTTGCCTAGGTTTTCTAACTGAATTATGTTCAGGTTCTAATTCTCTAGCCATTCCAAGGTCTGTTTTATCTTGCGCAGTCATTTTTTTTTATAAAAAAAAAATAATANAAAATTTTCGAAAATATTTATTATTATTATTATTATTTATTTTTGAAATCTTTTTAAAATTTCTTTTTGAAAATATAAATCTAATCCTAAAGATTCAATCTAGAATCAAATTGACAAGATTATCCTACCTTGAAATAGGAAAATCAAATCAAGAATCAAATTAAAAGAATCTTGAAAGAATCAAGATTTAAAATTTTAAAAGATTTTTATTTTTATTTTACTTTCGAAAATTAGAAAATACTTTATATTGAAAAATCTTAATCCAAGAAATCCAATCAAAAATAAGATTGAAAAGATATTCAATCAATTCAAATTTCAAATTGAAAATGAATCTTGCTGGAATCAAGGTTTAAAATTCAAAAGAAATTTAAAATTTTTTGAAAATTATTATTTTTTTTATAATTAAAAAAACGAAAATAAATAAAAAAACACAATGTGGATGCAATCCTACTATGATCCTAGATCTAATGGAGTCTTTAATATGAAACTATATGAATGCAGAACCTAAATTCAAAGAATTCACACAAATAATAACCATTACCCTTAATTAGAAGTTCCCTGGCAACGACACCAAATTTGACCGGACACTCGTCGTAAAGTGCCAAACGAATCAAATTAATAATACTTGAGCCTCACAAGTATTACTATATATTAATATATAGTATAGATGCTAACCTCAAGGTCGAATCTCTCGCGGAACTTCGTGGTTAAAAATAACTATTATTTATATGAATATCTATGAACTTAGGTGAGACTATAAAGATAGGTATAAGAACAGTAATATAAAAGATGAACGAACAATAATATAAAGATATCCTAGAGAATAATCATGAATTCCACCATCCAAGTTCATAAAGATACGGGATTGAAGTGTCACTTTAATTATGTAACAAACGATATTCAAAGGTATTAACCCGAAACTTCGAATATAATAAACTAAGAACAATGACGAAAGATATAGAATTAGGATAGATAACTCAAACAATACTGGGGAATATGAACATTTGTTTATTGATCTTCAAGGCAATCTTTATTATTGCAATATCGGATTATTGAACAAATATGAATAATGAAGAACAATCCTAATAATCATACTTTCTAAGATAGATAGAACACTCTTCATAGACCAACCATGTAAACATGTTTAAAGAGAAAAATTTATTAATCGTAAAAGAGATAGACTCCGGGAATACCAACAGTTATCCCTAATAAAGCTATGAACTACCAACCCAAACGTATAATTGTATCTTTGAAATAAAATACCTAGATCTAAGAACAATTAACGAATAAACATAATTAAAGTACAACTCCTTGAACTATGAAAAACGATGAACTCTGGCTTCCTTCTGATTCTCTTCTAGGATAAACAATGTTTAGGCTCTCATCATAGAGACCTATTGATGACTGCTGCCTCTCTATTCTAATCTGCCTCCAGTTGAGGTGCTGGGGCGTTTCTGGGATGATTTGAGCATAGAATGACGATCTCTATTTATAGGTGTGAAAATAAACTTGGGCCGCAAGTTGTGGAAAAAATTTGGGCTTGTGCCGCCACTTGTGCCGGCGGCACAAGATGGCGACACAGCGAGATATTCACAATATCTTGACTGTATAATGATATCTTTAATCTTGGCTGTCCAAATCATATATTTTAACCATAAACTTGCATGTGCCGTGAGAATTCCTACTTGGGCCGGCGGCTCAAGTAACGACATAGCCTAAAGTTACCCTGAAGGTTACTTGCTGATGCGACACCCGTCATAAGGTGTCAAGCAATCAAATTTAATTATATTCGAGCCTTGCAAGTATAACTATATTTATTAAAATATAGTATAGATGCTAACCCAACGTCGGATCTCTCGCGGAACTCAATGTGATGAGGCTAAGAGAATTGTGACGAAGGTTGTAACTTCTGTTCTTGAGGGTTGTCACGATTTATAATAAGATAATACGAGTCAAAACAATACTTGAGAGAAAACCCTAGAGATAGATTATCATAGTTCGTTCATCATAGAGAATAGATAATTGATACGCATTTACTTAACCAAGTTAGACTATGTATGTAAACTTTAAACATAATCAATCAAACAATGGTGGGAGAACATAAGATTAGGATAGATCACTCAACCAAACTAGGTTATGAGCAACTTGTCAAAGCTCTTTAAGGCAATCTATATTATTGCAGTATCAGAACAATGATCAAATATATATATTAATAAGGCTTAAGTGCACTTTTGGTCCCAATACTATGACTAAGGTTTCAATTTGGTCCCATAACTATTTTTGTTGCAGATTTGGTCCCAAACCTTCGCAAAAAGTTTCACAGTTAGTCCCCTGGTCACTTCCGTCCAAATTTCGCCGTTAATTGTGACGTGGCAGTGTGACTGGGATGCTGACGTGGCAAAATCAAATGAGATGGACTAAATTAGGATCAATATGTAACATTTCATAACTTCTCTGTACTCATTCCACAATATCACCAAATCAATCTCTTCCCGCCTCTGTCTCCAACGCCCTTCTCCGACGATGTCCGCCGCCGAGATCGCCGCCGTCGCCGCCGTGCTCCTCCGTACCCCAAATCTAAACCTCCTCATCTTCGGCCTCACCCACGAATCCCTCCTCTGGTTCGCGTTGAACCACCATGGCCGGCGAACAGTGCTCGTCGACGAAAACGAGTATCGCGTCGCGAAATTCGAGGAATCGAACCCCGGAATCGAAGCTTACGACGTTCAATTCGGCACAAAAGTGAGCGATTATCGCGATTTGCTTTCGAAAACGAAGGCGAAGCTGTATGGTGAGTGTAGGCCGATTCAGAATCTCTTGTTCTCGGAATGCGATCTCGCGATCAACGATTTGCCGAACCACGTTTACGAGATTCCATGGGATGTGATTCTGGTGGACGTGCCGGTGGCGCCGGGGAAGATGGCGGCGATTTTCACGGCGGCGGACATCGTCGGAGAAGGGCGTTGGAGACAGAGGCGGGAAGAGATTGATTTGGTGATATTGTGGAATGAGTACAGAGAAGTTATGAAATGTTACATATTGATCCTAATTTAGTTCATCTCATTTGATTTTGCCACGTCAGCATCCCAATCACACTGCCACGTCACAATTAACGGTGAAATTTGGACGGAAGTGACCAGGGGACTAACTGTGAAACTTTTTGCGAAGGTTTGGGACCAAATCTGCAACAAAAATAGTTATGGGACCAAATTGAAACCTTAGTCATAGTATTGGGACCAAAAGTGCACTTAAGCCTATTAATAATAATCCTACTTATATTTATGAGATGGATAGAACACTCTTTAGTAAACCCTAAAGAGCAACTTTATTAATCGAGAAAGAGACAAACTCCAGGAATGTCAAGGTTTCATTCCCTAATAAAGCATTGATCTAAGAATCTAATGTATAAATAACTTCAACAATTACCTTTGAAAGAGCCGATCATACCTCATAAATGCAACATCAACATCTGGACTCTACAACGAATTATAGTGAACTCAAGTCACATCCTTGAGGCATTCCTCAAGTATCTACCTATTTAGTTGCTCATGCTCTAGGTAGAGAACTATTCTAAACTAATATGAGAAAATTGGAGCGAATGTGTGTTAATTGGTGATTTGAGCGTTGAATGACGACCTCTATTTATAGTACTGAGTAGTGTGCTTGGTCCGCAAGTCAAGGAAGATATTTTGAGCTTAGGCCGTTGATCTGCGCCGGCGGCCCAATACAGAAGCGCACCGAAATATCTGCGATATTTCGATTATATCTTCGTATCTTGAATCTTAGCGTCCAAATTATACTCTAATGCTTCAGATTAATCTGTGCCGCGAGATTTCCAACTTGGGCCGTTGGCTCAAGAGACGGCGCAACACAATATTGCGTTGAAGCTTACTTGCTGACGTCATATTCCTCTCAGATGCTTGTGCCGCGGGATTTACCATCCTTGCGCCGGCGGCTCTTGCAACGGCGCACGCATATCTTGTGCTCAACGCGATCTTCTCGAATATTCTGATATTTCCCTCTTGGTTTGGCCATGTTTGGATATCTGAAACACTAAATAAACCATTAAGTAGAACCTATTTATAAAGTACAATAAATAAATGCTAATTAACTCATTTTATCCACTTTATTTCACCACACCTTGGTGCTGCCCTTAACATATTAATTGGTCTAATTCTAATATATTATTATTATAAACACATCAAAAGAAGGCCATATAACTTGTTCTCAGAGTCTTGTGCCGCAGGAAGTCCTATTTTGTGCCGGCGGCACACATGGCGGCACGAGAGTATCTTGTGCTTTTTGTGATCTTCTCGTTGATTCTAGATGATTCCCTTTGGTTAGACCCAGTTTGGATGTCTGAAACACTGAAAAACCCATTAAATAACACCTATTTATAAAATACAATAAATAAACGCTAAATAATATATTTTATCCACTTTATTATATCATACATTGGTTTTACCCTCCAACTTTGGAATTCATCTTCGAGCTCTTTGATTTTACCCTCCAACTTTGGAATTCTCTCTTTCACATTAAGCACAACTTCACAGCCAGCGCGCATGTAGGACGATCAACCCATTCAAAAAACAAACACTGATCAAGCTGCAAGGGATCAGTACACAAAAACCATATTAAAAAGTCAAAAAATTACAACCCATAATAGCAAATACATTAATAGTCTCGAGCATCAGTTTAGAAAAGAAAACATTACGATCCAGAGACTAAAATTCAAGGACTAAATTAATGATTTAAACTTTCGATTTTTTGGTCGAGTGAAAACATTACTCTTTGATTTCATCTTTGAGTTCTTTGATTTTACCCTCCAACTTTCGAATTCTCTCTTTCACATTAAGTGCAACTTCATGGCCAACACGCATGTAGGACGATCAACCCATTCAAAAAACAAACATTGATCAAGCTGTAAGGTATCAGTACACAAAAACCATATTAAAAAGTCAAAAAATTACAACCCTCAATAGCAAATACATTAATAGTCTCGAGCATCAGTTTAGAAAAGAAAACGTTATGATCCAGAGACTAAAATTCAAGGACTAAATTAATGATTTATACTTTCGATTTTTTGGTCGAGTGAAAATTAAGATCAGTAGGTGCTATTCCCCTTTTTTTTTTGGTATATTCTTGATTAATTTAGCTATTCCTCTTTCTCATTGCTTTACCACTTGCTCTTTTAAATCACCACTAGATCATTCATTATCCCTCTTAGTTACAATTTGCGTTATTCTCCATATTATATGAATACATATATTGTGATAGGCTCAAATCAAACATGCATGTGAGATTCAACTAAATGTCATGATGGTACTCTCTATTTGTTTCCAAATGACCATGGTGTCATGTTATATGCTTATTCAAAAATCCTGATTTGGGCATGTTTTTAGACCAATCATAACTTCCCTAGCCAACCATTGTCTTTCAGAAAAATTTAGATTATTAACCAGAAAAATTAACTACTCATATTAGTGTTTCTATAACTACTCATATTCAGATTAACATCACAAAAATTTCACTAAATCTTGTTAACACTAAAATACACAGTGTAAATGTAACAAATTACAAACTTTATATCTTGGGCAAGTCAAGAATTGCCTTCTAAAACTACCATCTTTCCAAGACATACGCATAGAGGCATTCAAACCACATAGGCAATGCCTTCTTTGGCCACTAAATGAACCGGATGCAGCTTCTGATGATTGTGAAGCACCAAACATTGTCGAATAATCACCAGACATTGCTTGGGACAAAGAGGATGATTTCTTGGAACAAACATGACGAGCAATGAAAATCAAGCAAACGTCAAGCGCAAAACGAACGAGAAACCGATTTATTGATTGGGGAAAGAAGGAGCATGAAAAAAATTTGGATATGAGGATTAGGGTTTGAGAATGAAAGAAAATGGTGAGAATGGGAGTTAGGGTTCACGAGGATGTGGAGATAGGGTTCGATTTCTGCACAACGGAGGAGAAATTAGGGATTGAGTAAGTGGAAATAGGTCACGTGAGGTGGACATGGTTCTAATTCTGTTAGTTTAGGATGGCAAATACTTCCTATCACCCTTTTTGTAAACGGTGCAAACAACATTCCCTTATTTGTCACTTTTTAAAGCAGAGGGACCCTTTCTGTAATTGGACAAACCACAGAGACCTTTTGTGTAATTTATGTTAGGGAAAACCCTAGATTAAAACTTTAAACCCCAAGACCAATCATGTCAAATCATCAAGTTTTGAAACAATAGATGTAGAAGCATACCTGAATTCTCCATAATAATCAAAGTCTTTGGATCTTTTGGGTTATTGGTCTTCCAAATTGTTGAGCAATAATTTTCCTTAAGAAAGTCTCTCTTCTTCCATGATGGGATACAATGAAGAAACCCTAGCCCCCAATTTGGGGACCATAACCCTATATATATTTGCACAAGGCTCCTTATCTCCAATTCAACCCATCATAGAATTAGAAATTATATCAGAGTATCCACATATATTAGCCCATACTTTATTAACTTATTGGGCCCATTGTAAATTATATGGGTCACCTTGATTATGATAGCATTAGACACTCAATTTAATATCTTATTATATTTATATAAGTCCATAAACCTTACAATCTCCCACTAGGACTATATAAATATATACATTATACTATAATTGAGTGTCACCATAAAACCTTATGAGCTCAAAATTTGCTATCAAACCAAATTACCAAAGTATATTTGAACAATCTCGTCCATTAGCTATGCTAATACAAGGACCAAAGCGATTTTTGTCACATTCATTGCGTAACTAAACCTTCCTTGATCACATATATCAACATAATCAAATGACATAGATCAAGTATGGATGTGTGGCATGGAAATAATATGTAATGTTACCTGTTCATAATTATTTCCAAATGGCCCACCTTCAAACTTTATGAGATCAAACTTAATTACATTCAAAATGTCAACCGAAACCTTATTTTTGCAGAAAATAAATCGAATTTATCCTTAAACCGAAATGCCATAAAAATTATCTACAACAAAAGAACAACTTTTCAAACTCTCATTGAAACTGAATTTTCTTAAATACCTTAACTCCCATATGAGCAGTATGCTCACGAAAGACTGTGGGAGGCAAAACCTTAAACGGATCCGCAATCATAGAGTTTGTACCAAAATGTTCTATAGACACCTTACGACTTTGAACCCTTTCTTTCACAACTAGGAACTTAATGTCAATGTGCTTTTACTTTGTGGAGTTCCTATAGATGTTGAAATATAAAACTATAGATTTATTATCACAAACTTAAGTGGTCTTTCAATTCCTTTCCGAATTTGCAGCCCTGTGACAAAATTTGCAACTATATTTTATAATCAATAAGGTCAGAATCTGAATTGCTAATGATCTCAACCTTTTCTGACCTCCTGTATATGAGCATATAACATTTTGTTCTCTGTAAAAATCGTAAGACTCATTTGGCTGCTTTCCAACGATTTAAACTTGGATCACTCAAATATTTTCCCAACATCAATATCTAGACGAGTACAAGCTTATACATACATAAAACTCCCTACTGCCGAAGCATGAGAGACTTTTGACTTTTCTTAAAATCATTCTTAGGGCATTGGTCAAGACTAAACTTGTCTCCTTTAGCCATAGGGGTATCACCTGGTTTACTATTCTGCATGCCATTTCTCTTAAGAACCTTTTCGATATAGGTCTCTTGCGATAAATTAGGAACACCACAAGGGCGGTCTTGATGTATCCGAATGCCTAATACAAAAGTTGCTTCACCAAGATCTTTGATCTCAGAGTTTCTTGCTAGAAAGATCTTAGTTTCATGCTACAATTCTATATCATTGCTGGCAAGCAGTATGTCATCAACATATAAAACCAGAAATAAACTGTTAGCTCCCACTGAATTTATGTACACACAACCATCAGCCAAATTCATCTCAAAACCGAACAAGATGACAACTTGGTGAAATTTGTAGTACTACTGACGAGACGCTTAATTAAGTCCATAAATGTATTTCTTTAATTTGCAAATAATTGAAATTACACTTTTCTTCTCTAGTGGACTTCCTTAATGACAATGGTTCTAGAGGTTGTGGAGTTTGTCCTTCTGAAATTATTTCTTAAACCTGAACAAGAAGGTCTGTGACATTGTCTTGAACTAGAGTTGCTTCTCAAATAATACCACGTATTATAAAACTATTCCTGATAATCATCGATTCCAATTGGTAAATATTAAAATATTCCCTTTCAAGACAAAATCCTTAATCCTTTCCCCACCAGCAAACTCAACGTCCACAAAGAACCAAGCACTACCATCTCAAAAAATAACCTTAGTTGAAGAATCATAAAATTTGTAACCGCCGAATCTATTGGAGTACCCAATCAATAAATAGACACAAGTGTCCCAATTCTCCTTTTGGAGATATATCTCAATCTCTTGTGTCACAAAGAAGCTGAATGTTTTAGCGGTTAATTTGGGTCTTTTTTTTATCAACATGAAAATATGGATTATTGAATCCTAATAAAGAACCAAAACCAACCGAATTTGAATTTTCAAAGAGACAAAAACTTTAGTTTACAAAATCACTTAATTTTCTCAATGCCAAAACCAAAAGCAAGTTTCTCATGAAATACGAAATAATAAAAGTCTCAATCAAAACCAAATAAAAAATGACTCTTAACAATAATCCAAATGTCTCAATTGATTCATCCTCAATCGTCTTACCGTCACCTTATGTGATGTATCTTTCACCATCATTCGGTTTTTGACAATTCAAGTAATCATGCATAAACACATTGATGCGATTTGATGCACTGAATCTTTGACCATATATGTCTATAGTCTAAATTCAAATTAACCACTGAATAAACAAAATTAAGAAGCATACCTTTCTTAGCATGACATGCGTGATAATTGGTACAATGCTTCTTCACATGACCTTTTAGCTCCACCAAAGAAACAATTATCCTGAGTTTGTTCCTTATGTTGTTTCTAATGTGGTGCTACATCTTCAGCTTCTTTGACTTTATTTTTCTTGTTGTCTTTTGAAGTGGTAGTTAAATGAGCACTCTCTGTCTTTTCTTACTTCAACCTTTTCTCTTCTTGAACACAGTAAGATTTGAGCTCATTAATTGACAAAGAATCCTTTTGGCAATTATAACCCATCATAAACTGACTGAACTGTGTGTAGGAAGAGATATCAAAACCAAATGCACTAATATTCCTCTGACAAGTCCAATGTTTGCGCTTTTAATTTTGAAGCAATATGAGACACTACTATAATGTACTCCCTTATGTTTCCTTTTCCTGTATATTTCATAGGGATAAGTTTCGCTACGAATGTACTAGACTCACCCTTTTCATTCTTAACAAAACTTTTCTCAAGATCTTCAAGGAAACCCTTAGCCGTATCCACTTCATTAGATATAGAGCCCATAAAAGTTTATGGGACGACCCACTTGATGATCATTCGATTTAAGCAATTGGACTTTTCCCAGTTTTCCATCTCCCTCAATTGTTTTGAGGTACTCTCATCTGTTAGACCAGTGGGTTAGGTACGCTTAATGCATAGTCCAGATCCATGACTCCGAGAGTGATCAAATGCTCTCTTGCCAAGCCTTAAAATTTGTCCCATTCAACATAAGAACCGAATTGATGTTGGCAGAAATATTAGAAATCGAATACAAAACAAAACAAATAATTCACATTAATACCAAAGTAATATCCGAATGGAATACTAAATTAAAAAATATCGATAACCCCATCTCAAGATACCGGGAACTCCATTAACATTTCATCTTTGGACAAAATAATTAACTTGTAAGTGATATCTTGATGCAGTATTTAAACATTGATAATAAAATAACTTGTTAAGTAATGAATCTTCCATTGGGCCGACTCATCACCCACGTATAAAACCAAATAATCATCACTATGTCATTACCACAAGTGTATATGTAATCAAAACAAACATAGACTTTCCTTTGGGCTAATCATATATTTGTACCAGCTAAGTTACATAAAACCTTTTGCATTTTAAGAATAAATTAATCTCAACAATAGAGGTCACTTTGGCAACTTATTTGCTTCAATTAATTAATCTCAAAATACATATATCAATATTTTAAAATTAGATTCCCCAAAACCAAATTTCTAACTCAAATGAAACTGTGTTTATATATATATCAAAACAAGGTATTGATATAGCCTTATGTTTCAACAAGGTTAAAATAATATATATATATATATACCGAAAAAATACAAATTTCAAACAGAACATAATGACCGAAACCCAAAAAAACCAAGACTCAAGAGTCACACTAGATTCAAGCTCTTTAGTAACCACATAATCAAAAAACATAATATACCAAATTGCACCAAAACACAATATATATATATATACTGTAAACCAAATCCAAAGCATGCATGATGCGAAACAGAAAGCTATTGAACCATTGGAAATTCCAAGTGGACCAATTACAAGGGGTAGAGCAAAGAAGATCAAGGAAGTGTTGATTGGCTTGGTGCAAGAGACTTGGGAGAAACAATTGGCAATCAGACCGACAAATAATGTGGAAAACGTCACTAGATCGATATGGGTTGAAAGTGGAGCTATACAACATGATTTGGGCTCAGAGACTTGAATTTAAAGAGCTTCGACCAAGTGCTACACATATGAAGACTCATTTGGGCTTAAATAATCATATTTTGGGCATAAAATGTTGTTTTTATTATGGGTTTTATTTTAGCACGAATTTTATAAGTTTTGGTCTAATGTATTTGAAGTCCATTAGTATTTCAAGACAATTAAATCATCTTTATTATTTTAATTAGTTGGGTTTCATGTTTAAAAGTCCATTAGAGTTTTATTAGTTGGGTTTAGTGTTTCATGACCCTTTAGGGTTTCTTTTATCATGGAGTATAAATATTCCCTTAACACTTTGTAATTTCATATTTTAGTTTTTGATATTGTGAGTTTGGTTTATCCATGTTTTTTAGAGTGGATTCTCTATAAGGTTCTTCATAGGACTAATAGATTTATCAAGACTTGATCATCATTGTGGTGTCTCCCAACACTTCGGGTCTTTGTTCGTTCAAGTTCAAGGCGGGTTCAAGTGTGATCATCTAGGCCTTTGTTTAGCTTTCTTGAGGTTACACATTTCAATTTGGTGGTGGGTTCGTGGGATTTTCCCTTGTGGGTTTGCACCATTTGGTATCAAAGCTTCAACTTAAACTTTGGTCATATCTTTTTTTTTTAATTTCGTTTTTCTGAACATTCATAAAAACCTGTCTGTTTGGCCACTTTTTGGTGGAGTTTCCCAATGTGTAATAGGTCATTTTTATAGTTCAGAACGTAATATTTCCTCTCATTTTAGAATCGTCGAAATCAGAGGTTTCTACGCAAAGTTATAGCCTATTTTTAGAATCAGCGTTTTTCTGAAAATTCTGGGCTCAAATTTGCTTGTTCTTCTATTTTTGGTTAATTCCTTATTATTTTAATTCTGAAAAAAAAAGGAAACAAGAAAAAAAATTACTACAGAAAAAAATGAAAAAATGAAAGAAATTGAAGGGATTATTATTCTGAATGTTTTGATGTGTTGTTGGAAGTCTGAATCATATCCTTACAATCTTATATCAATTGTTCTCTAAGTTCATTCTGAATTTTAGTGTTTGATAACCCTTTCCTAATTTCTAAAATCGTCTAAGTGTTTGGTTAACTTTTCAATTTGTGATAGTTTTAATTCAAGTCACCTAGTTCTTTAAAGAGCCTAAAGAGGAACAAAGAGTGGTAAAAGACAAGAGTATGTGAGATCATTAGAGTGGATAAAAGCCTTCTTAGTGTGAAACACGAGTGTTCAACGGTGAGGAGATTTATTTCACTAACATATTTTCTTGCAGCGTTTTCCATGGCTAATGTAGAGGAGGCTTCAAGTGGTGTTGGAAACCCAATGAATGTTGAGCCTACTGTCAGAGAAATGCAACAACAGTTTGATCGTTTGAATGTTGTGTTTAATGAAATAAGGGATAGAATGGATAGGCAAGATGAGAGGATCAACAATGTACAAATAGGGCGGTCAAATCCTAGGAGGCATTATAGACATAGGGCGGATTTTGATGATGAATTGGATGATGAGTAGGATGAAGATAGTGGGAGTGAGGAGGAGTTTGACAATGAATCTAAAGCTGGGAGAGATGGGCATAAAAAGGAGAGACATAGGAGGAGACATTGAAGAAATAAATATGAAGGGAGAAATAGACGAGATAATAACCTTGGGAGTATTAAATTGAAGATACCACTTTTTCAAGGTAAAAATGATGCTGAAGCTTATTTAGAGAAGGAGAAAAAAAAATTGAGATGATTTTTGAGTGTCATAATTATTCGAAAATTAAGAAGGTGAAGTTGGCAACCATTGAATTTACTGATTTTGCTATAGTTTGGTGGGATAAGTTGTATATTAATAGATGAAATAATGGTGAGAAACTAGTAGCAACTTGGAGATTAATGAAAACCTTGATGAGGAAGAGGTTTATTCCTAACCAATAACTATAGGGAGCTTTATCAGAGGATGCAAACACTTACACAAGGCTCTAGGTGTGTGGAAGAGTATTATAAGGAGATGGAGTTGAACATGGTTAGAGCTAATGTGAAAGAAGATAGGGAGACTACAATGGCTCATTTCTTGAATGGGTTGAACAAAGATATTGCTGACATGGTGGAGTTGCAACATTATGTGGAGCTAGAAGATATTGTGCATATCTCAATTAAGGTGGAAAAACAACTCAAACGCAAAAGTGCTTCAAAATTCAATTCAGGAGTAAGTTCTTCGTTCAAATAGAATTGGAAGAGGGGAGATAAAGCCATACAAAGGGAGACTCTAAAGGCAAAGAATAAACTTCTTCAAAAAGTAGAGGTAAACCTAAAACTAAAACTTCTAGAAATAGGGATATTAAGTGTTTCAAGTGTTTGGGTTCTGGTCATATATCTTCTCAATGTCCCAATAGAAGAGCCATGATTTTAAAGAATAAGGAAGTTGTCTCTGAAAGTGAAAATGATGAACCTATGCATTCACATGAGGAGGATAGAGATGAGGGAATTGAGTCTGCTTAAGAAGGAGAATGTCTTGTGGTTAGAAGAGCTTTAAATTGCCAAATTAAGGAATATGAATTGACTGAGCAAAGGGAGAACATTTTCCATTCTCGTTGTTTAGTTAACAACAAGGTGTGTAGCTTGATAATTGATGGAGGAAGTGTTACAAATGTTGCTAGTACTACATTAGTGGAGAAATTGAATTTGCCTACTATTAGATATCCCACACCATACAATTTGCAATGGTTGAATGATTGCGGGGAGATTAATATTGATAAGCAAGTTCTGGTTTCTTTTTCAATTGGCAAATATTGTGATTAAATCTTGTGTGATGTCGTGCCTATGCATGCTGGACATATACTTTTGGGAGGACCATGGGAGTTTGATAAGAAGGTTAAGAAGGATGGGGTTACAAATAGATACTCTTTTGTAATGAACAACACACCTGTCACTTTTGTACCTTTGACTCCACAGTAAGTATGTGAGGATCAAATCAAGACAAAAAAAGAGAGAGAAAAGAAAGAGAGTGAGCTGAAAAATAAGAGTGAAAAAGAGGTAAAAAGTGAGAGTTAAAAAAGAAGAAATTCCAAAGAGGGAAATGAATGAAGAGAGAAAAGAAAGAAAGAAACTGAATTTTTATGCAAGAAAGAGTGACGTGAGGAGTGTTATTGGGAGTGAACAACCTTTACTTCTTCTTGGTATCTTACTTTCTCAAGAACACTATGTTGAGAAGATTTTGAGAAAGTTTAAACAATATAATAAATCTCCTTTGGGTACTCCTTATGATTATAGTGTGCAATTAAAGAAAAATAGAGGAGATCCTGTGGCTCAATCTAAATATGCATAGATTATTGAGAGTTTGTTGCATTTAATTAATTATATCAGGCTTGACATAGCTTATGTTGTGTGTAGATTGAGCAGATATACTCATTGTCTAAACAATGAACGTTGGGAGGCCTTGGTAAGATTAAGATATTTGAGAGGTACCATAAACTATGGTATATTGTATAGTAGATTTTCCGTTGCATTAGAAGGATACAGTAATGATAACTGGATTCCAGATTCAGATGAGACAAAATCCACTAGTGACTATGTGTTTATGTTTGGTGGTGGTGTTGTCACATGGACGTCAGCCAAGCAAGCATTATAACTAAATCCTTAAGGGATTGCGAGTTTGTTGCTTTGGAGTTGGCTGGAACTGAGGCTGAGTGGTTGAAAAACTTCTTAGCAAATATCCCATTAGGTGACAAACCAATTCCATCCACTTCATTACACTGTGATAGCCAATCAGCGATAGCTACGGCTAAAAATAAGACCTTTAATGGCAAAAGCAGACATATTCAATTGAGACAAAATATAGTGAGGTAGCTCCTCAAAGATGGTGTGATCTCAATTGATTTTGTGAGGTTAGAGGTAAATCTTGTGGATCCGTTTACTAAACCTCAGGGAAGAAAATATATTTTTGAAACATCGAGGGGAATGGGACTTGGGCCAACTTGAAAATTAACCACGATGGCAACCCAACCTTTGTGATTGGTGATCCCATGAATAAGGTTCAATGGGAAAAACAAGTCGTCTGTTAATTCTGGTAGCACTAAATTAATATATCCCTTCCTATGGTGTGTGATAGTGCTATACTGCATTTTTTGTGAGGTTTTACGTAGGTACTTAATGATTTCATATTCCTACGGGATCATGTATAAGTGCAAATACACTTTAATGAAATCACCTCGATGAATGTGGAGTGGGGCCGCTCCTATGAGATTCTGGCAAAATCTCTAGAGCATTCATTATGAAACAGGCACACGCAAGGCCGTTGTAACGTGCAAAAACGTCGTTAATAGCATAAATGTGGCGGTGTAATCTAACTCTTAATACCTCTAATATACAACAAGAGTTGTTGGTTCATAGAAGCAGGCTTCACTGAAATCTCTGTGTACTATGTGTTATTGGTCTAGGTCTAGCTAGTTCATAGTCGGAAAGACACTAGATACAATGGTTGTGCTTATGAGTGAGACTCATGAGAAATGTGGTTCTTTATTTTACACATGTGGGGGATTGTTGGA
Organism: Chamaecrista fasciculata; assembly: GCA_003254925.1. Classification (NCBI taxonomy): domain Eukaryota; kingdom Viridiplantae; phylum Streptophyta; class Magnoliopsida; order Fabales; family Fabaceae; genus Chamaecrista; species Chamaecrista fasciculata. Next base: position 22,577 of record QANZ01000939.1, on the reverse strand, counting down.
CCTATGTCTAATATTGGGTGTGTAAAATAAACCCACATTGTCTGCACAAAAGAGATATGAGGGTTAAGGTTATTTTTGGTATATTATTTTATTAATTATTATAATTAATAAATATTTTATTAGACCTTATATATATACATGAAAACCCTAGTTTCTAAATAGAAAGTGGTCTCCCTCTTTTGTATCAGAGTCTTTAAGTTTTCTTTTGCTATTCTGTATCTCTCTTTGTGTGACATTGAGAAAGATTTCGGTTAATCTTGTGAGAGTGCCAGTTTCTAATCAGTGAGATATCGGAATATCTCTTAAGGACAGTGTCCTAAAGACACGACTCAAAATTATTATAAGAAATTCCCAACAGGTTCGCGGGATTTTCCCTTGTAGGTTTGCACCAATGCACATATGTATATGGTCGATATCCCAATGCAGAATCAAGGTGGTTTAATTTCTTGAATTATCCAAAGCAAATACATGTAAATAGACAAATCACACAGGATGCAAAATGAAACTATATACACTTTATTGATCAAATCAATTTACACATATACATGTAAGTGTCGCATCCCAAGTGAGGCGAGCAAGATGAATCTCTTAAATCACCCATTCATGGTCAAAACGCTATACTCATAAGTGGTAACCTCGAAAACTGAAAATTAGGGCTCTGATACCATAGAAAATTAAATCTTTAATTATAAAACCAAAATAATCTCAATGATTCAATAAATTAGGGCTCTCTGATACCACTTATTTGGGAACACCCTAGATTAAAACTTTAAACCCAAAGATCAATCATGTCAAATCATCAAGAATAGAAAAATAGATGCTGAAGCGTACTTGATTTCTCCATAGTAATCATATTCTTTGGATCTTTCAGGTTATTGGCCTTCCAAATTGTTAAGCAATGGTTTTCCTTAAGAAGGTCTCTCTTCTCTAATGATGAGATACAGTGAAGAAACCTTTGCTCCCAATTTAGGGACCATAACCCTATATATATTTGCACAAGGCTCTTTATTGTAATTCAGCCCATCATAGAATTAGAAATTATATCAGAGTATCCACACATATTAGTCCATACTTTATTAACTTATTGGGTTCATTATAAACTATATGGACCACCTTATTTATAATAGCATTAGACACTCAATTTAATATCTTATTATATTTATATAAGTCCAAAAATCTTATAATTTACTCATATATATATATCTATATCTATACTATATTATATGGCTCCACCCCTTATGGTTGGTCAAAAATAGTGAATTAAAAAATTAAAAAAGAAAAAAAAATCACCCACTCTCTCTTATAAATGCAAAAAAAAAATCACCCACTCTCTCTTAAAAAAATGCAAAAAACAATTAAAAATTAAAAATGCCACCACTCTTTCCCCACTCACTCTCCCCATATGAGGTAATTTCAAATTGGTCCTAAATATTTTATAATTTCTCAAATTGGTTCCAAACTTGCTCTTTTATCAATATAAAAATTTAATATAATATTCAACTTTAAATCAATTCAAACGTTACATGTAACGGGCACGCCAAGTCCCTAGTGTATATATATATGTCTTGTGCTATTAGTGGTGTAAAACATACATATTAAGTTATTAACGCTTGGGAAGTCATTTTCAAAACGCACATATCCCGTAACGTAACTGCTCTTTGATTTATAGGTCCAATGAGGCATCACTTGTATTAGTGTAATTCAAAGAAGATACCCCACTGGCATATTCACAACCAAACAAGAATAATCATATGTATAATTACCTCCCCTCGATCACTATATATCTCTAACTATATCCCTCATTTCGTGGACTTTTATTGGCCCAAACTTCAATTCTAGGGCATGATGGATGCATATGACGATGACCATGCATGCATGCATGTTGATGTTGATGCAGTGGGGTCATTTTCTGATTCTACTCCCACCACCAATCCTACTGAAAACTACAAAGCTGGATTAGGATAAATCTAACCTTGAGTTCACAGTAGAGGGCAGTTTCCGGCCAATAGGGGTCGTCGGAACCTGCAAACGAGAATGCACAGGGGGTTCCCTGCGATTCTTCTCCGATGCTTAAGTTAGTGAGAGAAAGCTGGAGAGTTTGAATATTTTTAGAGAGAGAGAGTCGTTACCTTAGAAAAGGTCCCCCCTTTTCCTTTTATCCTCCTTCCCTTTTGTCTCATGTTCGTACGAGGTCTCTCTCTGAGACGTCAGGGGTGTACTCGGGATGTGTGAGGAAAAGTGGGTTGGTGTAGGTTTCTGCTTTTGAGGTGACAGCTATCACTGCCAGGGTACGGTGGGATTTCCAACCTTCTCTCCTGGTTGTCAGTGATAGCCAGGAGTGCTTTTCATGGTTTGGTCTGCGCGCAGGGGGCGTTTTAGTCCTTTTGCGTGTCCTTCTTGTCCTGTCACGTGCTTTCACGGATCCTGGCATTTAATGCCAATATCTTGGCATTAAATGCTTGAGTGTGGGAGGGGGAACTTGCCTGGGTTGTCCCTCCGTCAGGTATTCTTTGTGCCCTTGGATAACAACTCCGAGGGGTCATTCCGAGGAGTGTATATCACTAGTCCCTCCGAAAGGTCCGAGGGGGAATCCGCGCCGTCGGCTTCCGAGGGGTGTATATCACTAGTCCCTCCGAAAGGTCCGAGGGGGAGTCCGCGCTGTCGGCTTCCGAGGGGTGATCCCGAGGGGTGTATATCACTAGTCCCTCCGAAAGGTCCGAGGGGGGGTCCGCGCCGTCGGCCTCCGAGGGGTGATCCCGAGGAGTGTATATCATCAAATATAACCAAACATTATAATTTAGGACTTATGCATCATCTTCAAAATAGAGTAAAGATTTATATTCAGAGGTTCGATCATTCACATCTTCCACAATTTCACAAACCAAAAGAGAGTGTGATTTCTCAAACTCTTTAAAATGTACATTTAATAAAAAAAGGCCAAAGTCCTATTTTGGTCCCCCAGTTATGCTCCTTGTTCCAAATAGGTCCCCCAGTTATTTTTTGTTCCATATTGATCCTCCAGTCATGCAAAACTTGAANGTTTCATTTGTGTCAGTTGTGCCCCCAATGTGAAACGTTAGTTTCAATTACGCCCCCAATTTCAATCATTCACAAAAGAAAACACCATTTTCGCACGATTTGAGCTCGATTTTGATCAGATTTCATATGGGTTTTAATTTTCGGACATCACAAACTTGATTCCTTGGATCAATTTCAAAGATTAAGCTCAAAATAACCCCAAATCCGAAGAAAATCGGACCCGATGAACCCTAAAAAGGACCAAAACGAAATGCAGCAAAACAAAGCATTTTTCTCAAAATTTCCATGTGCAAAATGATCCTTAGGAGCCGAAAATGAGTACCCATAAACTCATTTATCAAAACAAACTGAAACGAACACGAATCTAAGCTCAAAAGTTCCTAAAAACGGTACACTAACGAAGATGGGGGCATAATTGAAACTACCGTTTCACATTGAGGGCACAACTGACACAAATGAAACGTTAGGGGCATAACTGAAAATCACCACAAACGTTAGGGGCACGAAAGGGTGTTTTGCCATAAAAAAAAAGAGGGACTTCTTTGAAATATTTCAAAAAAAATATAAGGGACTAACAAGAAATATTACTAAAACTTCAGGGAATATAAGTAGCTGTTTTTACTTCCTATATAAACCAAACCATGAGTCTATGTCAGTTGTTTTCTTTGCTAGAGAAGTACAGAACTTAACAATATGAGGAAAAAGTAACATAATATATATTTTGGTAGGCAAATGCATTTTTTGGCATCTAAACTTTATATCAACTATCAATTTTGTCTTCAATCTTTTTTTTGCAATCAATTTTATCTCAAATGTTTCACATTTTGTTCAATTTTATCTTTTGGTCTACTTTAACTAAATACTAACAAAAGATTCTACGTGACTAATGACATGTAATGTCAAATTGATAGAAAAAGAAACTTAAATTGAAAAATAAGATCAAGCATGTATTTAATTTATTGAAAAAAGTTAATCAAATGATAAAATTAACCAAAATGTAAAATATTAGGGATGAGATTAATTGCAAAAAAAAATTAGGAACAAAATTTTGCTTTGATTAATCCGAATTCGACTTATATAGTATACTTGACAATGGTGAAAGAATCTCACAATACAAATACATAAATTTACAGTATCTCTAACTTAAAATTTTATTTAAGCGATAGTAAGTTATTTATCACTCGAATCAATTTGTTTCTATTTTCTTTCTTTCAGAGGAAAAATAAAATAAAATATGGACTTTTTGAGTTNAATACAAATACATAAATTTACGGTATCTCTAACTTAAAATTTTATTTAAGATACTAAGTTATTTATCACTCGAATCAATTTGTTTCTATTTTGTTTCTTTTAGAGGAAAAATAAAATAAAATATGGACTTTTTGAGGTTTTTTCTTGATTACAATAAACAAAAATAAGGCCCAAGTTGCAGGTAAGCCCATTGGGCTATTTTTAAAGCCCCATGGCCCATGTCCAAGTTCTAATCAAGTCATCTTCTTCTTCTTCACTGAGAGAATCTGAGATTCACGTCTTCAAGCGAAGGTTGTTGCAGAGTCAATCAGGGCGTCGTTGACAGGAAAAGAGGAAGTAGATATGGCGAATCAAGGTGCCAAGAAGCGCAAGGAAGAGAACGCTCGACATATGACCAGGCTTCGCTACGCCATCATTGCCTGTAATGTAAGCTTCCTTTTCCTTTCACATGCATTCGGGATTCAACTCCTTAATCACTCGTTTTCCTCCTCTTTTTTTTCAATCAATAACTTCAATTATCCATCCGTGTAAGGGTAGAACCAATTAACGTGGGAAATTGGAAGTTAGAATTATCTTTTTTGGTTAGGGTTCTTACTGGAACTGAGATTTATCCTGTATCTTGAATTGACCAGCTGAGTTCTGAAATTGAGTATCCTGACAAAGGGACCTAAAAATGAAGGTTAATGAACAGTGTGATTCAACTCATTAATCACTCATTTTCCTCCTTTTTCAATCAATAACTTCAGTTAGCCATCCGTGTAAGGTTAGAACCAACTAACGGGGGAAATTGGAAGTGGAAAATTTCTTTTTTGGTTAGGGTTCTTACTGGAACTGAGATTTACGCTGTATATATCTTGAATTGACCAGCTGAGTTCTGAAATTGAGTATTCTGACAAAGGGACCTAAAAATGAAGGTTAATGATCAGTGTATAATTATGAGCGTGTCTGAGATGAATATGAAAAAGTTTTTTGTTCATTGTATTTTGTTTACACTGTTGACTTTTAATCATCAAGTTTGTCTGCTAACTTAATTTGTTTCCTTCGTGTTGTATTTTAATTTTAAATAGGTTGTCTATGTGTTGATAAGGATGTTAATCTTTCATTCAACTTTCACTTGGAAGCACTGGATTGGCCTGGTTGTGACATCTCTTGCATATCTGATCCCTTACCAACAACTTGCTAAAATGGCAAACCCTAGTTATGCTGATGATGGTGAACTTTTGGACGGTGGGTTTGATATGAGTACTGGTGGAGTTTGTGGGTATGTCTTTGTTTGGTTTATATTACAATGTCTTATGAGTTTTTGTTTGTTGCATTTCTCCTTGAATGGATAAAATTATCTTAATCTCTTATCATTGTTGATTTTGACGCACCCCTGAATTTTTTCAGGGGAGGTTTCTAGTTGAATATAACTTGAAATACAGTTGGTATTTTGGGGCATAGCTATATATGGTGAAATGAAAAGTATAATGTTTATGCTTTTTTTGCATACAATGTACTTGCATCAGGTTACTACCTCAAATGATTAATTAGTAACTCTAGTCATTTTCTTTTTAAATAGATTTGATCTCATAGGTGAGCAAGGAGTCTTCTCATCATTTAACATTTAGATAGATAACACTGACATGTTCACTGTTCTCTCCCTTTTTCTGTTCTTTTTTTGTTTGTTTGTTTGGTTCCAAATCTGGCCATAATTTCATTGAGTCGATTCTTGAATTTTGATCAGGAACATAGCTGATCCCAGTAACATTAATAATTTCCTCAGTGATTAAATCTTGCCAATACATGTTCCTGTGATTTTTGGAGTCAACGTCCATTCTTAACTCATTACCGGACCAGCTATGTTGAAAACTATATATAGTTATTTTTCTAATTTCGCATAGGATATCTATATCCTTGACCTGCTTTCTTCATCTTTTGCAGCTATTTACATGATGTGATCTATATTACATGCTTTGTACAAGTCATGTCCATCATCTCTGGAAAGTTCTGGTACATATATCTTGTGGTAAGCTCCTTAATTCGCTAAGTAGGCTATTAATCAGCTGCATTGGCAATTCACACTATGGCAGCATTCTATATGTATGTTGCTCTATGTCTCATAATCTGATTGGAAACCCTCCTTATGCATTGCAATCTTTGTCTAGATATTATATCATGCTAGTGTTTTCCTGTGCAAATTCTTTCACACATGGGTATTCTTTTGGGAGATGCTTGTATTCTTATTAGGGTTTTCTAATCAGTGCCTTAAAGTATTAAATTATTTTGGAATTTGAAAAAGTAGAAAAAGCTAATGCCTAATATTTTGGATTTTGTTATTTTTTTTATAAGAAAATTATTCAAAGCTGTCATTCTTATTTATTTGGGCTGAAATCTTTGCCAGCAGCGTTTAGAAGTTACAGTTTCAACAAATTTTATTTAGCATCAAATTGGTTTTTGAACTTTTTTCTTAGAGCATCGCACTAGTTAAATCGACTTCATATTTAGGGTGTTTTCTAAATAGATTAGATACATAATTATGACCATTTGTTGAAAATACAATTGGGTGGCTTTAGTTAGTAACATAGTTGTTCCCCTCTTGACTCTTGTCAGATACCAGCATTTGGAATATACCAATCCTTTGGTTTCATTAAAGGATTTTTGCCACAGGGTTCAGAGGTATATCCTCCTCCTTGATTTATTCCACTTTTTAGACCACACGTAATAACATGTTTACTCACTTCATTCTCTTGTGACTTTTTGTGAATTAGGATTCATATGAAGATGAAAAGACCCGCAAGAAGAGAGAAAAGATGGAGAAAAAGGCGTCTAGAGCTAAGTTTGTCAAGACAAGAACTAGATAGTTCAGTTGAAGTGTACACATAGAGAAGATTACCCAACAAACCAAAGATTGATGTATGTTATGTTATTATGAATACAAGTAGCTAGCTATGAGTTTCATTTCCATGTCATAGAAATCAATTCCCTGTTTGGTACACACCCCTCCACAACAAAGAAAAAAACAAGGAGAAAACTGATGTTCTGCTTGCATGATTTAGAAGATACATGGAAAACCAAAGTTATGGGGATCAACAGTTGTGAACTAGCAAATGAAAGACAAGCTTTCAATCGCATTGGTCGCACCATTTCAAAGATTTTGGAGATTTAAGTGCTGTGGAATGAGTGAAAACAATGAGTTTGATTTTGAATTTGGAAACATTAACCAAATTTGAGGCTGTCAAAGAGGAAGTTTTGTATAAGTAGAAGCTTGGAATGTCATTTTATCTGTGTTGGTAATGCATTGCTTACCCAATCCAGCAATTAGTATTAGTCAATAAGAAGTCTTTTTTTGGGTAAGAATCATCAATAAATCTTTGTTGCTGGGGTTCACCCCGTATCATTGATATTTGATATATTTTAAAATTCAGAACCGCTAGAGCATGCAAAAGTAACACTACCTTATCATCTTCATTCTGGTTTGTGGGATGTTAAGAGAGATCTTAGGTTTTCGCTTCATACATTATTATGTGATGTTTGGTCATCTTTCAAATTACCACAGTTGGAACTGTATATCCCTGATTTGCAACCTTGCTAATTATAGTGATATTAAATATATAATTTCTTTTAGCACCAAAAGAAGAATATATATTATTTCTTTGACAATTTACAGTTATCTTCCAAAATATGAGTCATAACTATTGTAATGTTAAATATCAATCTGAAGAACGCCTCCTTGAATTCTTGCACATTAAACATTACCACATACAAAGCACATAAAATCTTTCTAATATTATGAAAGTGCTCTACTGATTTAAGAGAATGGAAATGTAAATCCTTTTCTGCTTTTCAATTTCTAATGAAGATTATCGTTTTAGAATCACCCATGAAAAACTTCACAGTCAATCCTTTGAAATTGAAAGTATGGCCACATTTCACCTAACTCAAATAAGAATCAACAGACTGCATGCTTTGCAGTCTGTTGAGTCATCACTCCAATAGTCTAACTGAAGTAAAGCAGATTCTACTTGAATACTACAAATATCAAATGCATTTTTTGCAAGCCATGTATGGAAATGCAGTTTGGTAGTAAAGAGATAACAACAGTTCCATAAACACCTATTTAAGAAAAGAAAGAAAAACAATCTAAGCAGATCCAATACATTTGGTGGCATTTGGTGCCAAACCGAATCCCATATATATGTAGGCTTCTGAATTTCTCTGCGATTGGTCAATTTTTTACTGTCTAATTTCATCTCCCTCCTTCGCCTATTAACCCGTTCTTGTGCATGAAACACATCATTTCACTTAAGCCAAACACTGTTTTAATCTGACCACTTTGTTGACTTATACAATTTCATAGAATTTCAGGGATCACCAATTTGATTTGGTGCAATATATATATATATATATATATATATATATATAT
>QANZ01000939.1:0-12515 GCA_003254925.1 Chamaecrista fasciculata | reverse complement strand
GTTTTGGGACACTTTACAATTTTATTTTGAGAATTTGGGACTAAAATGAATGAAGATGATGAAAAATATAAATCCAGGGACTGATTTGCTAGTTTACTCAATTTTTATGTTCAAAAATGTAAATCCAGTCATCATGCTAAGGTGAAAAAAAAATAAGAATGCCCAGTCATGATGCCACGTAATCAAGTCAGACCAAAAAAATGACACATAAGCAAAAAAAAATTGCCACATGTGCATTGAGTCAAAATTGAGGGCATAATTGAAACGTTGGTTGCACATTGAGGGCATGCCTGAACAAAATGAAACGTTAGGGGCATAACTGAAAATCATTGCAAACGTTAGGGGCATGAAATGGTGTTTTGCCTTTATTAATATTATATTGTATGAGTTAAAACTTAAAAGTAAATTTTTTCCATATTACTTTATTGATTTGTTTAAGATGTAATTAATTGTTATATTATTTTTAATGGTATGATCAATCTAATGCATAAGATTATACCACATGACAATTTATTCATAACACAATTAAGAACAATCTAATGCATAAGATTAAATCACATAACAATTTATTTATATCACAAGTTGTATGAGAGACCAATATATAGAGAGTAAGATATTTTTACTTTTTTTAATTCTAATAATTATAAAACTTAAATTAATCTTTGTATGCCCGTTAGGACATGCAAAACACACTAATAGATATATATTATTGGACACCTATATAACTTGATATATATTTGAAAAATTTTATGGATTAAAAACATACAATACAAAAATTTTAAAATTTCATTATACCAACTAGAAATTAGATTACAAATTTATTTTAAGATAAATAGATCAAACTTAAATATATAAAAAATAAACTAAAATTAATTTCTTTCTTCAGCTGAAGGCATCAAGAATTTTATATGTATGTTGATCTAGGATTTTCATAACTTGATTATGGGGCTGTCGGAATCTTGAATCTTTTATATATCAACATTGATATCTTAAAAAAAAAATGTTAAAAACACATCCTAAATTTGGTCTGTCTAAAGCAAATAAACTTTTGGTCTAGTTAAAGGAAAGAGGCATTAGATAAAAAATGTGATTCATTTATTAATCTAGTCATACAACTAAGATTAGACAATGTGAAAGCTAGTGTTTTCTGTGAATTACACCTATGGGTATTCTTTTAAGTGATGCTTGAATTCTTATTGAGATTTTCTAACCAGTGCCTTATAAGTATTAAATTATTTTGGATTTTGAAAAAGTAAAAAAAGCTAATACCTAACTAATATTTTGGGTTTTGTTATTTTTTCATTAAAATATTTATTTAAACCTGTCATTCTTATTTATTTGGATTGAATAATTTGCCAGTAGGGTGTAAAAGTTACAGTTTCGATCATTATTCATCAAACTTTTTTTAAATTTTTTTTCTTAGAGCATCACACTAGTTAAGTTGTTTATATATTGGGTGTTTTCTAAATAGATTAGATGCATAATTATATGTCGATTTGTAGAAAAGACAATTGGATAGCTTTAGTCAGTAACACTTGTTCCCCTCTTGACTCTTGTCAGATACCAGCTTTTGGAATATACCAATCCTTTGCCATTAAAGGATTTTTGCCACAGGGTTAAGAGGTATATCCTCCTCTTGATTTATTCCACTTTTTAGATCACATAATAACATTTTTTTTGGACTGACACGTAATAACATGTTTACTCACTTCAATCTCTCGTGACTTTTTGTGAATTAGGATTCATATGAAGATGAAAAGACCTGCAAGAAGAGAGAAAAGATAGAGAAAAAAAGCGCCTAGATCCAAGTTTGTCGAGACAAAAACTAGATAATTTGTTTGAAATGTACAGAGAGAGAAGATTACCCAACAAACCAAAGATTGATCGTTGATGTCTTGTTGTTTGGGTTCACCCGATATCATTGATATATTTTAAAATTCAGAACCGCTAGAGCATGCAACAGAAAAAAAATCTGGACAATGGATTAATATGAGCCTGAAATTTTTTTTTTATAAACAAAATTAAAAAAAATACAAAAAAAATCTGTATAAAAAAAATAAGAAGAAAAGATGAGGGTTGGTGGGTCGGCTATAACCCACTATTAGTGAGTTAGGTTGAGATTTTTCTAGCTCATCAAAAACTAGACTCATTTACTCCCTCCATTTAATTTGTGACCTGTGATGGGCCTAGTAGCCCGTATTAACAACTATTCTCACTTAATTCAAATAACCTGCATACTTTGCAGTTCTGTTAAGTCATCACTTCAATAGTCTAACTGAAGTAATTATGAAGTATGGATACTTCATTTTGAAAACGTGTTGTCGTTCTGCGTTCGGCACTCGTACAACACATATTCAAGTTTCAAAATATAAAAATAATTTTTGTGATTTTAACATGTCAAACAATAGAAGACAATGACACATATGACATATTAGAAATAAATATTGTAATTTTTCAAGTTTTCATCAACTTTTTAAAATTTTTAATTATTTATATATATAAATATATGCTGTGTCGTGTTGTATAATTTAAAAATTTGGCATGTCAATGTATTCGTGTCCGTGCTCCGTGTCAATGCATTTTTTGCAAGCCAAGTATGGAAATGCATTTTGGTAGTAAAGAGATAACAACAGTTCCATATCACCAATTTTTTTTGGGCCTGTTCCATATCACCAATTTGATTTGGTGTATATATATTGAGGGTTTTACGTGTTCTGACAATGTGAATTTAAAGTTTTAAATAATTAAAAGTATAAAATCATATACAAAAATTAAAAATAGATAAGTTTGTTATATATTTATATTAATAATTAAAAACACAAAAAAAAATAATCTCATGAAAATATAATTCTTTAAATACATCGAATATTATGCAAATAGTGCTAAAAGAAGTTATTTTTAGTGTGTTAGGAAAGTGGATGAACAGGCAGAGTAATACACATTTAGCAAGTAGTGATACAAACTGTGCAGTTTTGTTATTGGATTTTTTATTTTATTTTATTAAATATTAATTTATATACGTATTTATTTTGTGTGTTTTTTATTTTTTTTATTTTTCTTAATTTTTAATTATCTAATTTTGACCGACCAAAAGCATCCTTACACATATAATATAGTATAAATATAGATATATATTTGAAAAATCTTACGAATTAAAACATACAATACAGAAATTTTAAAATTCCATTATACCAACTAGAAATTAGATTAAATATTTACTTTAAGATAAATAGATCAATCTGATTATAGTTTAACATATAAATATAAAAAAAAGTAAACTAAAAAAAAAGCAAAAAACACATGGTTCATTGGCTTGACTAAGGAAATTGCCTAAGATATGTATGCACACACATATCATCATTTTTTTTCAGAAGTTATAATTACATCAGAGTCAGATTACTATCTTGTTGAACGTAGAGAAGATTTTCCAAACTTAGCAGTTGCAGAAATTTATGTTGCACTCATGAGCTGAGGGGTTTATCCTTATCCAATGTCACTGTCAATAGATTGAACTCACGTCCTAATGTCCAAGACAATTCATTCTGAGAGTCAATGCTTAAGTTGTATTCCTGGAAGTAGCCGTTATATGTTATTATAGAAATAATGGCCCTGGAAAATTACAAAACAAAAGACAACTTTAGCCAGCAGATATCACAAGTTCAGTGAAACTTTGGGATGGAAACAATTAAGTACATTTCTGTAAAATGATGTCTTATAGATTCTTAACGCTCATAGTTCACATACACCTGAATTATTAGCAACTAAAGCATATCTTTCTATCATACAGCACACCAAGCTCATACAGTGGCCAGTTTTAGAAGAATCATCTACTGCTCATAGTATTAGCTTTTGATATAAATGTATTAAAAACGAATGTTCTCGGATCAGAAAACTTGGTTTTGGATGGATTCAGTGAAGGAACTTAAGAGAAGATAAGGACAAAATGAAAAAGGCTAGTGAAAGGGGAAACATAGACAACTAAAGTAAAATATTTGCAGGTGGACCATAAAAAAATGATATCACCGGAACCCAATATGTAAGCACTCACCTACAAGCGAGAACTTCAGATGTTGAGGTGTCAGTGACATTTTCAACCTTGCGAATTGTTGCATAGCTGCATGGAAAACACCAAATTTTTTAAAAAATGAAACATTCTCATCCATATGAACACCCAATCGGACAATCCTCATATAAATGTAGAAAAATGAACATCTTCAAATATATAAAGTAGAATTTCCAGATGATAAAAATAAGAATCCCGTAGACTAGTTCTGCCTGATAATGCTATTTCTCCTTCCACATTTCTTTTTTATTCGACCCTTTATTCTAATCCCACATCTATCTTGCATTGCAGCATGTCACATGTTATCCAATATATATCAATATTCTTTCAAATTCCAAACATTAAATAAACCAGTTTTCAAAATCTTCGATAAGTCATGAAGTCTAACAGCTTAGCCAAAAAAAACTTCACCTTCTGACCCCTGCAGGAACTGCATTATGAAGAACATGATGATCAGCAGGATCCAAAGCATCAGTTACTGCACCTGGTATTATTGAACCAAGAAAACCACTTGATCTCCTACTTCTGCAGAAGGCAACAATTAATTATGTATCAGATGATTTCCAAATTCATTTTAGAAACATAAGATTCCATACAAGCATCAAGAATTGGATGAAAGGAACTTTATGATGGAGCAAAGTAAAGCTAGAATCACCTTCCTAGGGGATGCACATATAAACAAACTCTTACTTTCCTGGCATCTAGTCAAGACTGTAAAACTGGCATACACTATGAAACAGACTACAAAACATCTAGCACTATACTATGGATAACACCATCCTTCATGCAAAGGAAAAGAATTCTATACCAATAACAGGTAAAGAGAAACTTTTGCCACCTGCTATCCCTCTCTGGACAGCTATACATAACCATAAGGTGCAGCTAATCAATCACAAGTTCAACACTAACCTAGGTTTTGTCGGCCAGAGAGTCAGCTTAGTTTGATCATAGTGATCAAACATGCAAACTCAAGCAGTTATTCAAAGAAATTTTAATAAAAATAACATATTTTAGACAGACAATATGCACATTTTCATAATTAACCAGTGGGTTGATGGCTGCTAGTTCGTATAAACTATAAAGCACAAGACCCATATCTAGTTTGTGAGGGAAACGAGAATTTATCATTCACAAACCATTCTGGTTTCCCTTGCTCATTTAATTGTGAAACCTCAATATGTTATCCATATCTTCATTCTTATGAAGATGTTTGAAAAGTTCAACATGAAGTTTCATTATTTGGCTTGCTGTTTCCCAGCAGAGAGGAGTAATCAAGCCAGCCCCATCATTTAAAGGTTTGGTTTTATTTTAAGACAAGCAAAGCTAGACCTCGATCCTAGCTAACATCATCTATTGCTTCTGTACTTCAATATCAAATAGAAACGGAAAGGGTAAAAATAAAATTGGCCAATCCTCACCTTTGATGTGCAGCAAATCCAAGAGTGAAAATATGAACAGAACCAGAAGAACTTGTGGCTGCAAGAATATCTGGAAGGTTCTTTGACAGTCCAAAAGACAAGGAAAATATTGTAGATGGATATGTCCCCCTTCGAAAGCTATATGACTGCAGAGAAAATAGTTGTTACACTATTGCTTGCTTGGTAAATTGACAATTTGTCATCAGAATTCTAAAAGGTTCTCAATCAAGGATGACTTTTTCAAAGAAGTATTCCCAATGGACCAAGAAAGAAAATATACAAAATTCTACGTTTACCCACAAGGCCACGACAAATGAACATGTATTATAAATTCTTCTAATTTTTTTTTCTTGCAACAAGATTTGTTCAAAAGCTAGTACAAGGCAAAAAGTAGTAGACTAGAAAACATATGTAATGTAATGGAGTATATCTCTCCGGATCAAGGTGAAGGAAAACACACAATTTTTGTCCGGAATCCCAACCCTGTAAATTGATGAGCATTCACATAGTTAAACGCACATATTTGGGAATGAACTATTTGACTCAACATTTTTGTCATCAAAATCATAAAGTTTGCAGCTTCACCAATTGAAAAGACTAAGAGAAACAAGAAATCCGAGCTAATAGCTGATAAAGTTTTCATTATTTTAACACAATGAGATTTATTCTTCACCTTCGTTGCATCTGAGACCAAATGAACTCTGACCATGGTTCCTTGCTCAGATGCTGTAGCTATATACATCCCATTAGAAGAAAGGACCATTGCAGCCAGTGGTGCACGATGAGCCTCAATCTGCAATACAGGTTTAATAACAATTGAGCAAGATATCATCATTTAACTAGTACGTGTTGCACGACACAAAAGCTCTAAGATTAAGTGAACTAACTTATATTGCAGTAATAAAGCTATTTCATTCAATTGTACAACTACAGAATTAAGAATGAAAAATATATGCCATAACCTCACAATGTAAGTGATGATCCATAACATTATACAACAATGCAGACCCCTTGACACTGCTAGCAGGTAGAGCCAAGTAGCAAGCATCCAAACATGGGGAAAATGCACATAATCCTGTAGGAGAAAAAAGATTCAGTAAAGCATAAGCATAACATAGAGAACAGTTTTGAAGAACCCCAAGAATACAATAGCCCAAAAATAGTTGGGGAAATACTAACATAAATGGTTAAATAAATTAGATTTTCTGATGAATAATAATAATTCACATGGTGATTTCTCTAAACTCATGCAGGATACTAATATGTTAAAACAACGAAAGACTTGAGAAGGAAAACTTGGTGCATCAGAAGGAGGATGGAAAAGCCCGCTCAAATGTCAAAAAGAAAGGTTGTTTTATATAATATTTTAATAACAAGTAGACCATGCCCGGTCCAAATTACATGTACGCATCAGACATTTAAATATGAACAATCACTCTAAGTCGTAAGTTGAAACAAAGTATTGCAGCACCCGAAAGCCAAGAATCATGAGACTTGGATTATTTCAGTCATTAAATATCATGAACATTGGGTCTCCAACATGGGGAAATGTAAAGTGGATAATAGAAGAAATGTTGATTCATGTTGTATTTGCAATAAATATTGTCCACCTCCACGAGAAATATAAGTCCAAACCGGATCCTAAGGATAATTCATTAACCTCAGCAATCAATTTACCCTATTAAGACCTTTTAATCTCTTTTGCCCATCTGATACCCATACCTCTAGCAGATAGATGAAATAGGTTTTGAATGTACATCATATTTCAAGAACCGACAGGACTGTTCCTCCCATTGAAAACATTGCCTAGAGGAGTCATTCCTTGATCTTCCATGTATATGTTACTTGCCTGACCATGATTTCTTAACAATATCTTATACTTTCAGATGTTATACCAGAAGATACTTCATAAATGTAAATAATCAAGGAAACAAGAAAGAAATAATACATTTTCATCTCTAAAGACTAAGAGACAGAACGAGATATAGAGTGAAAAATTAAAATGATAGAAGCTTGTCTGTCATGGTTATGAGGATGGAGAAAAATGTAATAGCTCATATTTTAGACCTCAGTTGCACAACAATTTCCAGTTTAATATATGTGAGAACGAGATGGTGAAGAAAAACATTACATATACGGCACCGTGTCAATAGTGTCCAGCTTAATATATTCTACTAATTAAAAGTTAGGTACAAATCCAAACTCACCTTTAATATTCGGCACCGTGTCAATAGTGTCCAAGATTGTGAGACTATTTAAGTCATATATATATGCTTTGTCTTGTAAAATGACAACAAGCCTGCATTCATATTAAGATCATGAGAGAGAAAGAAAGAGATTATCTGAACTGACTAGATTATAAGGATCCTAGTTAACGTCAATGAATCATATGAATATTATGTAGCATGTAAATTGCTAATCCAGCTACTCATTCTACTTCATGGATATTTTATGGCCGAAGAATTTCTAAGGCAAAGTGCAATCAGATAGTGCAAGACCCTCAAAACATGTTAACAGTAAATTGTCATAAAATATACTAGCTCTTGAATACTTAGAGGTCATTAGCTGATACAAGCAGTCAAGTACTAAATCACCTTAATTATTTATTGATAGGGACTTGGATAGTATGGGATGTCTAAGTCCCACATCGAGTAGAATGAGATGCTCGATGGAGTAAGTAAGTGCCTCGGTTCTCCCCCTTCAATAACTAGCTTTTGAAGAGGGTTCCCCAAGGTTGCTTGGATCTCTATCAATTGGTATAAGAGCCAGGTTGTTGACGACACAGAGAGGGCTACGAAGAAGGTTGAGTGAAGTGTCGTAGAGTGAAGTGACGTAGAGCGTAGCCGCCAGAACGTCGGCTTTCTAGAGCAGTGCTATGATAGGGACTTGGGTAGCATGGGATACCTAAATCCTACATTGAGTAGAATGGGACGTTTGATGGAGTACTTAAGTGCCTTGATTCACCCCCTTCAACAACTAGTTTTTGAGGGAGGGTTCTCAAAGGTCACTTGGGTCTCTAACATTTATAAATTATACAAAGCGCACACAGATTTGCTAGCCAATTACCTAATGTTAAAAACGGCTTGATTTCATTATCATATATTACCTAAAGAAAGTCTCCTAAAAATCAAAGCCTGAGCTACAATTTGAGTTTTCAACTTCGTTGAACACCAAGTCCTAACCAAGCTGTTTAACTTAATATAATTTTTATAACCACTAGTATTGAAACCATATAAAATACCCAACATTGCCACTTTTCCATCTCTAAACAAGAAAAGTAGTAGTAAATCAAGACACGGTGAGTTCATAAAATCAAATTAATATTACATCCCCAACCTACCGTTTTTTGTTCATGCGAACAGCAAGGATAGAAGTCAGAAAGTTCAATTCTCTAAGAGCAGTTCCTGTCGTTGTGTTAAATAAACAGAGTCGTCTTGGAGACAAAGATGGCTACATCAATCAAAATTAAAAGATATCAGGGAAGAATCCTAAAGAAAACATTACACTTGAGAAAGCTCACAGCCAGTGACAGAAAATAAAATAATTGCTCATGGTACCTGTTCACCAGCACCAACAATGGCAAGAAGACTTGAACTAAATAACATCTCAACGATAACAAAAGCTCCAAGAACTACAGTAAAAATAATAATAATAGAAAAAGAGACCAAGACAAATATAATTTAGAAACATATTAACGAAAACCAACTATTGCTGGAAATGCTCACTAAATAGGATAAAAATCAGAACCATTTGATATTCCCCCCCAACCACTTGTGTTAGTCTAAATCAGTAAGTTTTTAGTTCAAGCTATTCGTTCACTTAGATGTCCAATAATAAAGATTACTCTAACGCAACCATTTTTTTTCAAAAATTTTTCTGGTGAGTAACATTACTAAACTGTTGTTAAACGAAATAATTGTCATACTAATTATCCATCAGTGAAACTAACAGTCATTCTCTANAATAATAATAGAAAAAGAGACCAAGACAAATATAATTTAGAAACATATTAACGAAAACCAACTATTGCTGGAAATGCTCACTAAATAGGCTAAAAATCAGAACCATTTGATATTCCCCCCCAACCACTTGTGTTAGTCTAAATCAGTAAGTTTTTAGTTCAAGCTATTCGTTCACTTGGATGTCCAATTATAAAGATTACTCTAACGCAACCATTTTTTTTCAAAAATTTTTCTGGTGAGTAACATTACTAAACTGTTGTTAAACCAAATAATTGTCATACTAATTATCCATCAGTGAAACTAACAGTCATTCTCTAAACCCCGCCTTTTCTTTACATATAAGTTAGGAGATAACTAAACGATAACACTGTGATCAAATTTACCTCTTTCATAACAGAGCCTTCCCGTATTCGTATCAAATATCCTGAACCCATTCCTCGTGCCAATTGCAAAGCAACTGCGAATCCAAAATAGTCATCGTCAAGCCAGAATAGGGTTTGAGAACGGAACAAGGATATGAATTTTAAAAGGGAAATTGAATTTACCAGGAAAACAAAACAAAACGTAATACATGGGAATTGATTAATTGAGGAATTTACCTATAATCCTGATTAAAAGAAGCACAAAGGAAAGGAGAGGAAGACGACTGAGTAGCCATTTGAAATCACATAGTCTTTGGCTTTCGGAGATTTCTGGGTTTCAAAGTTTAAAACTTTAAATCACATAGTCTTTGGATATAAACACAAAACGGAAGGAATCGAAAGTAGGAGCAGGCCTAAGCCTTCCAAGTGGGTCCCGCAACCCTCTATCGGATTTCTTTGTTTTCTCTTACTTTAATTCTGAGAAATAAACCAATTTTTATTTTGATTAATGTCCAAACAAACCAGAAAATAATTTTAAACCGTTAAATATTGAACTTTTGAGCCCTAATATAGTAATATTAAACCTCTCACTCCTAAATTATATTTTTGAGTAAAATAACTTTCCGGTCCCTGATTTATACACTCGCTGACAGATAGGTCCCTGAATTTTACCCATTGTACTAGCCGGTCCCCGAATTTTGCCAACGCTGCACTAATTGGTCCCTCCATCATATTGGCGTTACAAAAATGCTGACGTGGCCATAACGGACGCTGATGTGTCCCGTTATCGCCACGTCAGATCCCGTTATATTCAAAAAAAAAAAAAGGCTGCCACGTCATAAAATAGTGACACATAAGCATTTTCTCATTTCAATTATAGGTCCTTGACCCATTTTTATTCCATTGTTCTTAATTCCCCCTCTTTTTTATCATCTTCATTCGTTTTAGTCCCAAATCCTCAATAAAATTGTAAAGTGTCCCAAAACTCTTTCAAACATTTCAATTTAGTCCTTTAAAATATTAAAAACCCTAAACCCTAAACCTTAAAACCCCAAACCCTAAACCCTAAAAAAAAGTCTAAGTTCAACAATTAGGTTCTTGACCCATTTTTATACCATTATTCTCAATTCCCCCTTTTTTTCATCATCTTCATTCATTTTAGTCTCAAATCCTCAAAATAAAATTGTAAAGTGTCCAAAACTCTTCCAAACATTCCAATTTAGTCCTTAAAAATATTAAAAACTCTAAAACCTAAATCCTAAACCCCAAACCCTAAACTACTAAACCCCAAACTCTAAACTCCAAACCCAAACCCTAAAACCATAAACCCCAAACTCCAAACCTCAAACCCTAGACCCTAAACCTTAAAACCTTAAAAAAAGTTTGAGTTGTACAATTAGATCCCTAACCCATTCTTATCCTATTATTCTCAATTCCCCCTATTTTTCATCATCTTCATTCACTTTAGTTCCAAATTCTCAAAAAAAATTTATAAAGTGTCCCAAAACTGTTCCAAACATTCCAATTTAGTCCTTTAAAATATTAAAAACCCTAAACCCTTAAACCCTAAAACTCTAAACCCCTAAACCCTAAACCCTAAAAAAATTACACATCACAAGAAATTTTTTAAAAAAATTACACATCACAATTTTTTACACATCATCATAATTTTTGTCTCCCCCTTAAGTTTACTCAAAGTTTCGTTTTGGTCCCTCAAGTTTCTAAAAAGTTCTACCATTAGTCTCTTTTCAATTTCCATCCAATTTTTCTGTTAAATAAAAGAAAAGTTTGATTTGCATTAACCAAAAAGTTTTATTTTTTTGACTTAAGGTCCTTTCTTTTTATAATAGGACCAAAGTGTAAGATAAAATGAATAAACTAGTAGTTGGAACAATTTTTCCCCCAAAAAAGGAACCCACCGTTCTTCTTCTTCTCCAAAAATCTCACCGATCAATTTCTTCGCCGCCCCAATCATCGCCGTCCGCTCACCACCATCACGCCGGTGAACCCCGATCATCTCTCCCACTCTGTCTCCTTCGATCCAAAACTCAGTCTCCTCCTTCTTCAAAATCACCCTCTCTTCCCAAATTTTCAGGAAGAAAAAAGGCACCAAATTTCTCGAATCTGAACCCTCCAAGATCGAATTTTTTTGGGATCTCTCCGACGCAAAGTGCGACTCTGCTTCCCCTGAAACTTGTGATACTACTACTACGACTCCCATAACGAAATCCTCTCTGATTTTCGGAGGAGCTGATCGATGATAGATTGCTTGACAGAAATATTACAAAAGGAAATTCTATTAGATAAATTAATTACAAGACAAACATATTGAAGATAATGTACCACAGTGACCTTGGATTGGATGAATAAGAGTATTAGAAACCAAAAAAAAAAAAAAACCATGTTATATCTATATTCTATAGATAAAGATTCCTTNACAGTCATATCTATATTCTATAGATAAAGATTCCATTTGGGAAGAGAGGGTGATTTTGAAGAAGGAGGAGACTGAGTTTTGGATCGAAGGAGTGTGTGGGAGAGATGATCGAAGGAGGAGACTGATTTTGCTAGGTTTCTTCTTTTTTGGGGAAAAATTGTTTCAAATGTTAGTTTATTCATTTTTTCTTACACTTTGGTCCTATTATAAAAAGAAAGGACCTTAATTCAAAAAAGGGGGAATTGAGAATAATGGTATAAAAATGGGTCAAGA